>ML779167.1:627471-669105 GCA_009831015.1 Picea engelmannii
TATATATATATATATATATATATATATATATATATAAGTTCTAAGAAAACATTGTTTATACTTTCCTTTCAAATATGATCATAAAATTCTAGAAGCTTCAAGTTAATGGAGAAGAGAAAAATATTAATTTTGTTTTTTTACAAAATCAAACAAATCATAGATGATTTATTATTATTATTGTTATTTTTATTTTGAAATGAGATGCAAAATGAAAAAAATAATTTAATTAATTAATATCACCAAACAATTTTATGAAAATGAGAAATCAACCAAGATATTATTTGATGAAGTATTGAACCCATTATTCAAACTAGTCAAACTTGCTAATGAGAAAAATAAATAACACATAATCATAATTTAAACGAAAGTAAACAGTTGATAAAAATTAACGTTTTTGTTTAAATTGAGATTTGTATGCTCGTTTCTAAATTTTGACATATACTCTTGTAATGAATGTCCCATACTATAGTGAATGTTTTAAGTTTGTCTCAAAGCAAGCCAAGGTATGGAACTATTTGAAAAGTTTGATTCTGTAGCTCATTATAATTATCAATATTCTAATGCGACCCTTTAAAATTTTGTAAAAAATTAGGGGTGTTTGTTGGGGCCCAACAAATGGTGACTTACTGAGTGAAGCAGTTATCTATGATCTAGTAATATTTCATCCCAGGAAGAAAAGAATAAGGCTTGAAAAATGATTTAAGTTCTCTGAAATAAATTCGCTCTAAGATCATAAGGTATTAGGTTAAGCTCAATGTTATAACCAAGAAATAGAATTTTCTTTGCAGTGGATTATAAACTAAAATAATGTCTTAATTAAAGAGTCATGATGTTTATAAAAGAACTTTAGTATCGTTGACAGAGCCACTACTTCCAGCAGACGTCCATATCTTCTACAGGGATGTCATTTAACCCACTCAAATTCTTTAATCCCATCCAATATTGTATCCACATGATGTATACTTCCATAAAAGTTAATTTAAAAACATATACCTGCTACCTCTTGACACGACATTGCTTCGTTGCCAGCAGGCCTATTCAGTACTCCGATGAAGTTGTCTTGGTATCATGTGTGCATTTACCTGCTGCAAACGAGCCTGTTTAGTACCCGGACGGGTTTACACACACTTCCCACACATATGTTCTTTCAACCCTCTTATGCCACTTTTAAATAGTAATACAATTATAGATTTATTGATGACAAAGAGAGTGGGGTGATACTAGAGGTTAATTGCAATACAGGTGAATAGTTGATCATGCTGTTTATTTTATTTCAAAACTAGAAGTTTTATCATGGTTTAGAGATTTTAGATTTCATTTAAGAAATCATCTAGAGAATGGGGAAGCACTTAAAAGTGACTCCTTCAGAATATGGATGGCGTAAAAAGTTTAAATATCATCGTAATTCTCAAAGATTTAAACCATATCTCTCGTGTAATACTCCAGCAAAGACGATTTGAGAACAAAATGAAACTGACAATTGAATTAAAAATCAATTTTCTAAGCTATATCTTAATATCATGAGCTCTTTGAACTATTTCAATTTGCTTGAAAAACACAAGTCTTAAAATAAATGCTTCCTTTGACAATGGCTCTTTGATCATAAATATATTGATTCAAAAAGAAAGATAAGAAGAAAACTCATTCAAAGCAATAAAAAAAAACCATAAAACACACAACAAACCAAATCAAATTTTATTAACGGGATTCAAAAATCATAAGTACACAAAATCAAAACAACAAAAGAAAACTTTTCAAGAAATGATTTTGGCCAAAGATAAAATTGAGCTTTTGGATGCACTAACATCTCATTGTAAAATAAAGGAAGAACTAAATCATATAAAATATCATGTGTGAGCAAGTTCTTTTCTTAATATAGTGATGTATGAGATGCTACTTTGAATAAGCATTATTATTCAAAATAAAAGAAACTAAAAGAAAATAGAAAAATCCTTATTAAGATGAGTGCAGTCCTACTCGTGGCACCTTGGGTCAAAATTGAATTTACAGTTCATATTTATGTATCTCTTTACTTTCCATTTAAAATTTTCATAATAATACTGCGGCTTTGAAAATAAATATTCAATGAAAAGAAAAGAGAAAAGGATCAAGCAGACTTCTGTGACAACAGTCATATGATTGTTCTCTTGGTGCGTCCACTTGTGCTCATGACTGGATTATTACAAAGAGAAACAGTGAGGAATAAAACTAAATTAAAACCTACTCCTAAACCTACTCTAACTAGTAAACAAATCAGAATACTACGTGAATCCATGCTTCCAATGTAGCCATCAGAGTAACTCCAATCCTACAGTAGAAACAAAATCACATATTACTAACAAGAATGGTAGTATATCAAAAAATGACAAAAATATATCATACTCACCTTTATCATCATCATTTAAAAACAAGGCAAGCATGATCTTATCATTCCCTTGAACATTCTTGTTGTATGAATCCTCCAGCTATTCGACAATTTTGTCATTATATGGGTTACAAAAATATGAAAAATTGAGATTATGAAGCTTGTGAGTGTTATAGGGACCTGACATAACCATCGACCTAAACCGAAGTGCCCCATCCTCTTGACAATTTTCCTTTCATTCAATATTTTCTCCATCTGGAGGATATAAAATGAGTGTGTTGAAGTTACCTCCTTGATCTCTAAATAAAGCAAAGATAATCTTACCATTCCCTGGAACTTTTCGAGATATGAATACTCCAACCAATCTACAATACTATCATGATACATGGAATTACTGACATGAGATGGTTTGAAAGGATTCACATGTGAGAAATATTCTTGGTGAGAATAAGTATTAGATTATCAAGGAAATAATCTTTTAAAAAGTTTGGACCAAGATGGTGAGAAATTATCATGTTTCTTGATCGAAAAATAAGTGTTTCATTCTCTTGAAACTTTGCATTGATTTTAGATATTTCAAGGTTAACTGTTTGAGGTGAATTAGATGGAACGATCGATAAAACATAATTGGTAGTAATATGTGGTTGAGTATATTTTTCAACCTCAAATAATTGATCATGAAAAAATTTATATCCTTCTCGAAACAAAAATTGGGATGTATCAATGGAAGATGCAATTCGAGATTCTTTCAAATCATTTCTTGATTTACCCACAGATAATTGATGAGAGTAAAAATTAATATGTTCATGGGAATAATTATTTCCCTCTTTATCTTCTATTCGGTGATCTCTTTGTACCTGATTATATAATGTTAAATTCTCTCCAAGCTAATATGGAAGTTGGAACATGCAATCGCATAACATTAAGATAAAAATTATCAGGGTAAAAGGAATAATATGTAGAAGAATTAAGGAGACAGAATGCATCTCTTGAAATGATAGGTATATGCATTTCAAAATCTGGTTTTGTCCCCTCTCCTTATATAAACTAATCATCCTCTTTTAGATTCTCTTTCAAATAATACGAGACAGTTTTTAAGAGACAATTTGGTTCATCGTGCAAGGGAAAAATTTAGGGAAAATCACTAGAGATAAAAGATTGATTAATAGTATGACTAATGATTTTGTCTTCTATTGATTGATCATGGATCTATTCAACTAAATTAGGGGCATATTTATTGTCCACATGATTATCAACTTCACATTCAACCTCTTTTTCTTTAGAAATAGTTATAAAATCTATGGGAGTGTGACAACTGTCGTCTTTTAAAGTCAAGGTTCCTTCTTCAATGGGAGGAGACATTTTTTACAAAGAATGATTAGATGTGACAATTGCATTTTGTAAAGGATGATGTTGCTCATGATTTTCCAAAATGAAAGAAGTTGACAAAAATTGTGGTTCTTCAAAATCTTCAAGATCAATATCAAAATTTGAACCATCTTGAGATTGAGTGTTAGTGCTCAATTTAGATTGGTTAACAATTAGTTGATCTTTCTTGTCTGAGAGAGAAACGATATATTTAAACCACTCATTAATAAGTGACATTTCTTTCAAAGGGAACCTAATACAAAAATGAATGAACCTAATTGCAAAATCATCGAATGATTCACCGTTTTCTTTCCTTAAGTAACTTAATTCATCATAATCATAATTGTTAAAGTCTGATAAAAACTCAATTACAAACTTAGACAAAGAATGAATCGAATTAGCTGGAAAAGATTCAAACCAACATTTAACCCGATCTCAAAAAGTGAGAGAGAACAATCTACATGTAACATTAGGATTAATGATTTTATGTCTTAAACATTTATAAAGAAATTTAGAAATATGTTCTACTACAGATGTGTTCCCTTCACGATCGAAGGCTAGTTTTGAAAAGAGATTAGCTCTATTGTTGGGACTAACTGGTAGTGAGAAGTGGAAATCATGTTCCAACACAGTGATTTGGGGAGCCATGGGGAAATTGAATACATTCGAAATAAAATCTCCTACAAGGTCATCTTGTCAATCTATCCCTCCTTCTAGCATCATTTGTTGATGGAAAAATTTCACTTGCCATCAACTAGAAGAATAGATCTGGTCCGGGGTTGTCTAAATAAGCCAAGCCGTTTGGTGTAACCTATTCTGATGGGTTTAATGGCTCCGTTGGACAACTAAAGTCCTAAAAATCATAAAATAAATGAAACTAATCTAAAATCTATGATTCTAACAAATGATATATTATTGACTTATGTTTATTAAAACTAAATGTGAATATAAACAATATATATACAGGTTACAAGGTTTGCATGAAATCTTGTGAAAATGATTGTTTGATAAGGTTTCTTAATGAAATATAAACAACACTTTTTTTTTTTTTTAAGATATTAAACAAATAAATATTAAATGAATACGATTGAAACAATGACACAAAAACAGTCAAATCTAATTAATGTAATCATTGTTTCATTCGTAAACAATTCTAAATAAAAGAAAATAATGCATCTATTAACCTCTAATTGATCATTCAACTAAGTTTATCTTCTTGTGTTGTATGAGCTCATGCCTGTACCATTGTTAAGGGAAACCTATAGTAGAACAATACCAACACTTCCAGAAAACATTCAAAGAAGTATTTGATATTGGAGTAAATTAATAACAACAAGAAAACAACTAATTAAAAATCATGTGATCTTAATATAATCAATATTTAAGAACGAAAGAAAACTCAATTCTGCGTATTGATATTATCCATCATTTAACATTAGAAATAAATTCCACAATAATCAAATGATCGATTGATCACACCTAAAAATGGAATAAGAAATTATGGACAACATATAACATTTAACAATATGAAAACACCATATCATGACAAGCTAAAGCTGAAATCAACCATAATAACATTCTCATAATACAACAATAATGAAAGAATGAAATATAATAAGCATCACATAGGTCTAAATCCAAATATGAATTGCTTTCTCATATTCTTTCTCAAAATCACATGCCCATATTGTAGTCCTGGAAGAATTTTTAAGATAATATACTCTTAAAGATTGAAAAAATTAATACATAAATGATAAGAATTAACCATGTATTGATAAAATAAACTAAACCTAATTTAAATCAATGCATAATCAATTATTCAAAGAATATGAAGATATTATAATGAAAATAAAACCATTTGACTCACAGGACAGAAACCATTAAGCATCCTGAAATTTCATATTCTTATTTGAAAATACTTGTCCATTCTCCAAAAGTTTCCAACCATTCCTTACTCCATTTGAAAAGAAGAAAAGTTTACAAAATAAATAATATACAAAAGAGAAAGGATTAAAATCCTCCTCTCCAATTCTTCAATCTTTGGCTCTGATCTTTCTCATATATTTATGCAGTGAATGAACAATTTGGGCGTCACTATTAATTTTCGCCACATGAAATTTTCCTCGTAAAGAGACATCCATAGCTCTCAAATCATGCATTTGTTTGGGAAAATTTCTACGCAGAAGTTAAATGGGTCCATTTGGGTTCTGGGTTTGCAACCATTTCTTCAAATTCCTCACGGTTTGGCTACAATCAGTTCTACAAAATCACTTGTCTGATCTTGATGCCTTTCCAAATTTTATCTGTTGTTGCTCATAAAATTATTTGTAGCAATCCAATATTATTTTTGGATCAATCATATTGAACATATTTGGATAATAAAATCAAGCCATGATCATATCCGTATCAAATAGTTAATAATAGAAACCTATGAAACAAAAAGAAACCTAAATTAATAACCTAAGAATTGTGAATAAAACAAAATTTAGAACAATAAAATAAAAAATGAATTTAAGCTAACTATAATTTCTAAACAAACATTGTTTATAATTTCCTTTCAAATATGATCTTAAAATTCTAGAAGGTTCAAGTTAATGGAGAAGAGAAAAATATTAATTTTGTTCTCTTACAAAGTCAAACAAATCATAGATGATTCTTTATTATTATTATTATTATTATTATTATTATTTTGAAATGAGATGCAAAATGAAGAAAAGAATTTAATTAATTAATATTACCAAATGATTTTATGAAAATGTGAAATCAACCAAGATATTATTTGATGAAGTATTGAACCCATTATTCAAAATAGTCAAACTTGCTAATGAGAAAAAGAAATAACACATAATCATAATTTAAACGAAAGTAAATAGTTGATTAAAATTAACGTTTTTGTTTAAATTGAGATTTCTATGCTCATTTCTAAATTTTGACATATACTCTTGTAATGAATGTCTCATAATATAGTGAACGTAATAAGTTTGTTTCAAAGCAATCCAAGGTATGGAACTATTTGAAAAGTTTGATTCTGTAGCTCATTATAATTATCAAGATTCTAATGGGGGCCCTTTAAATTTTGTCAAAATTTAGTGGGAGTTGTTGGGGCCCAACAAGAAGAAAAGGATATGAGTCATCGGATTAGAGATAGGTAGAAGGAGCACACACAGGAGGAGATCAGATCTCAGCCATTAGATTTGAGTGTCTGGGTCAACAGTCATTGGACCCCAAAGAAAGTGCACTAGACCGATTCTGAAATCATCTTGACCATCCATTGTCTGAGGACACGCGGAAAAAGATCAAAATTTTGCTGACTCGTAGAGTGAAAAAGTCAAAGGGAAGATTTGTGAAAATTCATGAAATGTGAACTCGTGAAATCATCCTAGCCATTAAATCTGGCGTGACAGGTGGCAGAGATCCACACACATAAGAGATTTGAGAATTTGGAGAAGTTGAACAGACAGTGGAAACTCTCGGAGGGAGAAACACTAATGTGATTTAGACCATCAGATCATAGGATAATTGGAGTCGTTGATTTGTGGCGAAGGAATATAGGTCTTTTGGGTATCGAGTGAAGGGAGATAAGTTGTATCGTAAATCCCTGATCCATGAAATTCCAACACGCTCAAAGGATGAGCCCAGATCATGGTGAATGGTCACATGAGTGGAGATAAGTAAAGAAGTTAACACTCGTTAAGCTCTTTTTGAAGTTTCGGGAGGATTCAGGACCGAGTCACTCACAAAGTCCCGAAACCAAAAATTGGGACGTGCCCTTTGTATAGGTGTGTAGTCGCGGTCTGTGGTCATGTGGAGGTGAAGCTCACATCTGAGGCTTGTATGCACAGACTTATTTCTGCATTTGGACCTGTGGATTTGTTTAGTGAAGGTTCCAACAGGGACCAAAGACCCTTTTTAGCTCAAGGAGAAAGAATGATCCAGTGATTGGGAGGTCTACAGACCCTGCTGAGGTAAGGGGGGCTGCATCAGGTAGTATCAGAGACAATTTTAAATTTTTGTGCAGACAGTAGAAAAAAGGAGCAAGGAGTAAAGTTGGTGTCATTTGTGGTATCAAAGGAATTGAATTTCTATTTGTAGGTGAGGTAGTGAAGTCATGCCACCAAGAAGGTGTAGAACGAATGTAGAAATGGAAGAAGAAATGAGGCAATTTGAATGAGATTGGATGCCATGGATACATCACAGAGAAGAGCACCAGACACTGGTGATATCAGTGAATCTGAAGGCGATGAAGAAGAGGCCTAAGAAAATGACATGGAGGATGTTGCACAAGATTTCTTTATAAAGGCTATTTCAAAGATAAGAGCTAGAGCAAGGATAGAGGTACCTATGTATGAAGGAAATTTAAAAGTTGAAGAATTGTTTGATTGGGTACAATGGAAAAATACTTCAATTAAAAAGATATTGAAGAAGACAAGATGGTGAAGCATGTAGTGACAAGACTAAAAGGTCATGCAAGGTTATGGTGGGATGAATTGGAAGTTGAATGTAGGAGAAATGGTAAGAAGAAAATTAAAAACTAGGATAGGATGATAGCCAAGTTGAAGGCCAAATTTATCCTGAAGGATTACCAAATCAATATTTACATAAGATTGCACAAACTGAAACAAAGGGGTTTATCAGTGAAGGAGTACACTGAAGAATTTTATCGATTGAACATTAGGGATGGACAGAAAGATAATGAATATGGGAAGACAACCAGATACATCAATGGAATGAGATATGAAATACAAGAGGAGATCATCATGATGTCTGTCAGTAAATTCTAGGATTCTTATCAAGCAACCTTGAAAGATGAGGAAAAATTGGCCAAGAAGAAAATCCAATGAAGCAGAGGTGGAAATTCAAGTAGAGGCAAGCAAACTAGTAGAGAGAAGTTCCAAAGTTCGAAGCTTGAAGCTGACAAACAACATATTCACCATGAGAAGGGTGGAATTTCTAAAGAAGGACAACATGGAAGAAGAGGTTCCTTTTCTAGAGGTAGAGGAAAAGCCATAGGAGGCATAGTTAAATGTTATACCTATGGAAAAGAAGGACATAAATCTTGGGAATGTCTAGAAATAAATAGATAAGGAAGAGGAGAATCACACATTGCTAAAGAGAAGAAAAATGTAGAAGAAGAAAAAACATAAGGAAGAAGAAACCTCATGATGAGGAAAATTCTTCTTAAACCAGAAAAGGACCAGAGGAACTAGTTCAATCAGCAAGCCTATTCATAATTGCTTGCAAGTCGAAAGAGAGAGTTTGCAAGGTGATCATAGACAGTGGGAGCACTGATAATATAGTGTGCATGAAGATTGTGGAAAAGCTATCTAATTGAAGACAACTGCACATCCAAAGCCATACAAGGTATATTGGTTGCAAAAAGGACATCAAGTCATGGTAAGTCAACAATGCCAAGTTGAATTTAAAATAGGATGTTACAAAGATGAAATATTATGTGATGAATTTCCTATGGATTTCTGTCATATTTTATTAGGGAGGTCATGGTAGTATGACTGAAAATTTATTCATGATGGAAGAAAGAATAACTATACCCTAGAAAAGAATGGCAGAACATATATTTTGTTACCCATAGAAGACAAAGAGAAAATGAGAGAAGCTATTTCAAGCATAATTCTCATGAGTGGGAAGGATATCTTAAAAGAAGTCAAGAAGGAGAAAGAAATGTAGTTTGTTGTAGTGAGGAAGCCTAGAGTTATCCTTCTAGGTACTTCTATGGAAGAATTGCTTGTAGAAATCTAGGAACTATTAGAAAACTTTGTTGATATAGTCATGGATGAGTTACCACACTCATTGCCACCCATTAGGAGCATAAGCCATCATATTGACCTTATTTGAAGAGTTATTTTTCCAAAAAAAACAGATTATAGGTTGACACCTAGAGAGAATGAGGAGGTCACAAATCAAGTCCAGGAGTTGTTGGATAAAGGGTTAGTCAATGAAATCCTAAGCCCATGTGAAGTACTGACTGTATTAAGTCCAAATAAAGATGGAGGATGGAGGATGTGTATGGATTCCTCATCCATCAACAAGATAACCATTAGATATAGATTTCCTTTACCGAGGATGGATGATTTGATGGGTTGTTTAAGTGGAGCAAGATATTTTTTCAAGATAGACTTGAAGAGAGGATATCATCAAATACAGATAAGAGAGGGAGATGAATGGAAAACAACATTCAAGATAAACAAAGGATATTTTGAATGGATGGTCATGTCGTTTGGGTTGACAAATGCACCAAGCACATTTATGAGGTTAATGAATGAAGTGTTGAAAGACTTCATAGAAAAATTTGTCATAGTATATCTGGATGACATACTAATATTCAACAATACAAAGGAAGACCACTTAAGACATTTGACATTAGTGATGGAAAGGTTGCAGGAAGAGAAATTACTAATAAATATGAAGAAGAGTTCTTTAATGAAGAAGGATCTCATATATTTGTGTTTCGTAATATCTTCAAATGAATTGAAGATGGACCCAAAAAAAGTGAGAGAAATCAGAGAATGGTTGTCGTCGAGCAGTATATTTGAGGTAAGAAGTTTTCATGGGTTAGCATTTTTTTATAGAAAATTCATCAGAAACTTTAGTGGCATATGTGCACCCATGCTAGACACTGTGAAGAAGAAGCACAAGTCCTTCAGTTAGACAGAGGAAGCTGAAAAAAGTTTCAAAGTGTTGAAAGAGAAGATAACAAAGAAACCAATTCTGGTCTTACCAGATTTTGGAAAAACATTTTAGGTGAGTTGTGATGCAAGTGGATTAGCTATTGGAGCAGTCTTGAGTCAGGACAATATGCTAGATTTTTATTTCAGTGAGAAACTGAATGATGCCAAGAAAAAGTATTCCACATATGACAAGGAATTTTGTGTGGTGATTCAAGCTTTGAAAAAATGGAGACACTATCTAATTCCTACAGAATTTTTCTTATACAGTGATAATCAATCTTTGCAGTTTATTACTAGGCAAGAAAAGTTGAATCAGAAACATGCAAAATGGGTAGAATTTATGCAAAATTTTGATTTTGTAATTAAACACATTGTTGGAACTGCTAACAAAGTTGTAGATGCTTTGAGCAGAAGGAGTTTGATTGTACATGATTTCCAAGTGAAGAATTTGGAGTTAGAACACCTCAAGGAGATGTATAAAGAAGACGTGGATTTGAAATAAGTTTATGAGTCATGCAAGAATCTTTTGATGGGAGATAGAATCCCATGGACTAAATATTTGATCCAGGATGGATTACTGTTCAAGGGAAGACAATTATGCATTCTGAAGTGCTCAATGAGAGACAACCTACTGAAAGGGAAACACAATGGAGTTTTAGTTAGACACTTTGGTCACAATAAGACATTTTCATAGTTTATCAATTCATATTATTGGTCGAGCCTAAGAGAAGAAGTGAAGAAGTTTGTGAAAAAATGCAGAATTTGTCAGTATGAAAAAGGAAGACAATAGAAGACTGGTTTGTATCAACCATTACCAATTCCAGAAAGTTCGTGTGATGCAATCAATATGGATTTTTTTTTCAGATTTCTTATAAATAAAAAAGGGAGTGATTCCATATTTGTCATGGTGGACGGATTCTAAAAAATGGAACATTTCATAACATGCTAGAAGATAATAAATGCCACACACATCACCGATTTGTTTTTCAAAGAAGTAGTGAGAGTACATGGATTGTTGAGGGGCATAGTTTCATACAAAGACACCAAATTTGTAGGACATTCTTGGAGGAGTTTATGGAAGAGTTTGGGGATGAAATTATCCTTTAGTTCATCATATCACCCTCAAATAGATGGATAAACTGAAGTAGTAAACATAAGTCTTGGAAACTTATTGAGAAGTTTAGTCACTAAGCAAGGTCGACAATGGGATCAGATTCTAGCACAAGTTGAATTTACATTCAACAATTCAGTGAACAAGAGCACAGGAAAAAGTCCATTTGAAATTGTGTATGGTATATAGCCAAGAGAGATTACAGAGTTGATATATTTGAATCAAGATGAGTTCAGAAGTGTTGGAGTAGAGGATTTTTCAAGAGAGATGCAAAAAATTCATGATAGAGTCAGAGAGCAGCTACAGGACAATAGTTAGAAATACAAGAGAAGAGTTGATCAAAAGAGAAGAGAAGTTCAATTCGAAGTTGGATATTAAGTTTTATCTCATTTGAGAAAAGAGAGGTTTCCATGGGAAACGTATAACAAATTGAAGATGAAGATGATAGAACCATGCATGATTCTCAGAAAATTTCCAGCCAATGCTTATGAGATCAAGTTTCCAGACAATGTTGGGATATAACTGATATTCAATGTTGCAGACCTGTATCCTTACAGGAGAGATGAAGTAGGAGAATCATATGATCACAAAGAAATTCAGTGGGAAGAGCAATTTCCCACAACATAAAAAACTCAGATGGAGAAAATTACTGAACAGAGGGATGGAAAGAAAACCAGGAGAAAGACATATCATGAATATTTGGTGTAGTGAAAATATCACCCAATGGAAGATGCAAGTTGGCTCACATAACCTTTTATTTTGAAGCATGGAAAGACACTGCAAGAGCTCATGGAAAGGAGTCCATGAAATTTTTTAACCAAAGGAGTATGATGCAGGAGCATTTCCTTCAAAGTCAATAATGCACATGTAGAGGAAGACGAATGACATCTCAACAGTGATAGAATTTCAAATCGAGCATTTAACTCATAATTTAATTGGTTGTTGAGATATTTTGTAAACAATAATTTAAAAATCTAACTTGTTTGTAAACTCTTGAACGACTGTAAGAAATTGTAGATATGGAGTGTCGACTCTATCTGGAAATAACTAGTAGTTATTGTAATAGGACAGAGTAGGTAATAGCTTTGAATTTGAAATGATATATTTCATAAGAGGATGAGAGAGATCATGGATTGGTCCTTAGATAGTTGATTGTTGCATTATAATAGAAGGAGGATGCATGAGGCAGAATAGAGAGATAAGTAGAGAACAATAGAGTAGCATAAACACTTTGTATTTTGTTTTTCATGAATGAATGGAATAGACATAATTTTTCCCAAATCCTTGGACTGTGTTCATCTTATGTGTGATTGAATGAATGTTGATTTATGTGTGTATGATTTAGTTAGTTCTTTCATGTATGATTGTTCAAGAGATTAATTGTATGAGTTCATGAGAAGCTGGTTGAGTTTCAATCATTTCTCTTATGATACTTGTTTGCAAGGTGTGCATATCGAATGCAAGGAGTGCATCAAATGAGTCTCAGATTGAATCAAAGACGTTCAAAGAGAGAAAAAGATAAAATTAGACAAGCTGCAAGGTGTGCACAGTGTCAAGAAGCCAACAAGCTTTGAAGAACCAATGAAAAAGAACTCCAGGTGGGAGAGAATCATTTTCTTCCCAAGAAAATCCTTTGAATTGAGTTATTAGAAATCCTAGGAACACAAGGTGTGTGTGGGAGATTGAAATCCTTTCAAGGGACAAATATCAGAAGGGATAGAAATTTAACAAGTGTTGATGAGATCTAGGAGTTGGACTCGTGGGAGTAGCAAAGGTTGAAACCTTTGATCTCTCGAAAATCCTCTAAAGTCTAAAAGAGGCAGAAGCTCAGGAGAGATAGTGAGTCGTCGATCTAAAGGAGGATTCAAACACTGGTTTTCTTTCATTGGAAAGTAGACTTTGGAGGATCATATATCAGGAGTCTGGAGAATGGAGGAGTTTTTTTCCCAAAGTTGTGAAACACAAAATTCTGATAAAAGAAGAAAAGGATATGAGTTTTCATATCATAGATTGGTAGAAGGAGCACAGACATGAGGAGATCAAATGACAGCCCTTGGATCTGAGTGTCTAGGTCAACATTTGTTGGATCCCAAGGAAAGTGCACTAGACCAGTTCCAAAATCATCAGGACCATCTGTCGTCAGAGACACGTGGCAACAGATCATCACTTCGATGACTCGTAGAGAGGAAAAGTCAAAGGGTAGATTTGTGAGAACTCATGAAATGTGAACTTGCAAAATCATCCCAGTCATTTAATCTGGGGTGACACGCGGCGAAGATCCACACACATCGGATATTTAAGCATTTGGAGTAGCTTGTATTCGCAGATTGAGTTTTCCATTTGGACCTATGGATTTGTTTAGTGAAGGTTCCAACATGGACCAAAGAGTTGTTTCATCTCAAAGAGAAAGAACGATCCAATGACTGGGAGGTCGACAGACCCTCTTGGGGTAGGGGGGGGGTTGCATCAGATATCCCTTCAACCGACCTCACGCGACCTCATGATTAACTCTGGTGAAAGTGGATCCTTCTAATATTACCGATTATACAATGGATTTCTCCACTCCCTTATTCAAACACATATGTTGATTTAATAGACTTGGAGAATTTTAGTCACAAAATCCTATTCTAAGACACTAAATCCTAAGCTAGTTTGTGCACTCTAGAAAATAAAATCGTTACTAATCAATTTTAAATTATAGCCTTAATTTTAATGGTCATGCTTACTAAAAAAGGTGTGGTCGTGAAACTCATGATGTTATGACTCAACAAGTAAAGTAAATATGAATACAATGCAAAGTCCTAACTTCAATTTCCAATGAATGATATGGTTCTTAAAAACAATGCAGTTTTCAATTAAATTATGCAATTATGAATAAAAATGAAATCTTTCTTTACATGCACTAATATAAATGGAAAAGACTCAAAATATCGAAATGAATAATATTCTTGTATTTTCAATACTATAAAAATGAAAATGTATGGAGTGAGCAACAACTTGATATATAAAGAATCTACTTTGTATAGAAAGAGACAACTCAAGTAGGATATCAAGGAGAAAAACACACATCCCAATGTACAAGGACAATCAAAATGAAAAGATGATGAGAAAGGCACCAACCATAAATTCAACCAAAGACAAGCTTCCTGTCATTCCGCAGAAACTTAGCAGTCGCTACAAAGAGCCAAGAAGACTCATAAATCATCAAAACCTATCCGAAAACCACCAAACCTAGCCAACAAGAAAAAGAGTTTGATGTATGTGGTTTTTCAAGGGAAAATCACCTATGCATGCAACTTACAGAGGGACATCACATGTGTGTACATGATTGTCAAGAAAAAAACCTGTGTATATGTGTCAAAACACAGCTAGAATAAGAAGGATGAAAAACATAGACCCGTAGTGAACATAGGCTGTCAAGAAATGATATAACAAGAAATGAAATATGAATGAGAGAAATCTACGGATAAAAAAACTCCAAACCCCCCAAAAAGAAGATACAATCCCCAGTATGGTTGCCAATTCTGTTACAAGGAAAATACTCTATGGCTAGGGGAAAACCACAACAGATAGAAATGACTACAGAAATAAACTATATTCTCAAGTATTCTATATAAAAAAATATTCTAGAAAGACAAGATAAAAGGTCTACCTTGTCCAGACATTCAATGAAGTCCACCATTAAGAACTTGACCCAAAGGAATATAGCTACAACTAGTCCTCAAAAACCAAGCAAAGAAAGAATATGATGATAATATATTATGTTAGCACATTCAATAGCATAATACATTAACATTCATAATGTTAAGCCCTAAATGGTGGCACATTTCCCCTTAATTGGGGAATATTACATTAGTAATGTTATTTTATTTATGTCTACTTGGGTCCATTAGTTGTTATTGTACCTCCTAGTCTCATATATATACCAAGGAGACATTTTCATTTGGAATCATCTTGTATTTGGACATTTATGTGGTGTATAAGGAGGTTTCCCCCTCGAAGAGGCTTATTATATGACATTATCTCTTTTTCAAGGCGTTGAGTACTTATTCTCAGGTTTTTCTATGCTATATTGATATTTGGTTCTTAACATATGGTATCAGAGCTCAAGTTCTTGGGGTTTCGCTACTACATCTGAGACACTTTGTAATTTTCTCTATAATTTTTTTTATATTATGTTTCAGAAGGACCCCATTGGAGGATAGTTAGTAGACGGATCACGCTACACTAGGTTCAAATTTTAGCTCTAGAGTCCTTACACTTTCAGAAATAAAATCTGTGTAAGATAGGGTTATGGAATTATCCTGAATTGAGTCATCATAGAATTTTATCTATACAATTTTTTCTATAATGTTTCATACCTTGAAATCCGTAGGATATTCACATATATTATTAAGGTATCTTTGATAAAAATTTCATCTTCTGGGTCATCTTAAATTTGTAGATACACCCTGTGGAAGATAGGGTATCTGACTAGTCTCAAGTAGGTGTTCCGGGTAAAACAATAATAAATTATTCCTAGAGTATCCAAATTGAGTGAGACCAGTTTCATTGGATAGTGGACAATCCTTTTTATTTCTGGTACAATTTTCAGACTTTTATATCAATTATTTTGTGTGGGGCATGCTATACAAGTGAGATCTCCTAGAAAGACCAAAAATCAACAGGTTGGGATGAAGTTACCATAAATTCCACTTGGCACATCCAATTTTGATCAGACCTGCGGAATTGCAGAGAAGAAATATCAAAGAACTATAAAAAAAAAATCATACCCAGAAGGGATGAAATTATGGAAATACAACAGAAGAAATATTGTCTAGCTAAAACACCTCAAAATCAAGGTTTAAAAGTGATACTTGGCCAACATGCGAGAAAAAAGGGAACTTCTACACAAAATAAGCCTCCAGACAGTCCTACTTGGACTCTTGATGAAGGTGAAGAAATGCGTAGGGACATAAATGATTTTAAAAAGAACATAAAGACAAAATAAGAATTACAAGGGATGATGGATTCAACTGAAGCTAAATTGCAGGCAATAATGGATACTAAGATGGATGGTTTAAAAAGGTAGATCATGGAAGGATTGAAAATATTCCTAATAGAGACGAGACCTAAATGTGAAAATCTATCCCTTGAAATTCATGATGAGGACACAAGGAAGATGAATCAAGAATGGATAAACTCCAACTTTGGGTTGAAAACCAAACAAGTTCCTAAGATCGATATGAGGAAGTTTGATGGCAAGGACCCAATCATATGGATACTTCAGATGGAGAAATTATTTGATCTAATTAATGTGCCACATACATAAAAGGTACAAATTGCTTCTTTATATTTAGAACCTAATCAATTTGTGTGGTATCGATGACTTTGTTCTCGCAAATCACTCATCACTTCGACAATTTTCATGGAAGAAATGATACAAGAGTATGGTGATACAAGGACCAATACCTTTTTTAGCCAATTGATAAATCTCAAGAAAAAAGGTTCAGTTATAGAGCACATTGAGAACTTCCAAATATTGAATATAATGGTAATAGATATTCTAGATGAGAATTTTATTGATGTATTCATAGGAACTTTAAGGGATAAAATTCAACATGAGGTTCACCTTTGGGAACCCAAATCATTGGAGAATTAATTTAGGGTGGAAAGAAATGTTGAAAGTAAAAATATGGTTATGGCTACTAGAAGGACATCTCCTAACATCTGTCGAGAGAATAATTCTCCTTATTCTAAAACACTTCAACCTACAAGGTTGGCACCTCAAAAATTGGAGGAAATAAAAGAAAAAGGTTTATGCTTTAATTGTGACAAAAGGTATAGTAATGGACATAAGTGTGGTGAGAAGAAATTATTCTACATAGATTGCAAAGAGGAACAAGAACAAGAACAAGAACAAGAACCATCTCAAGATGAAAACGTAGAAGAAATTTCTTCTAAAGGGTTGACTCCCACGATATCATGTAATGGATTGGCTAGAATTAAAACTCCTCAAACCCTCAATATAGAAGGATATATCAAAGAGAAAAAGGTAATAGTCCTAATTGATTATGGTAGAAATAATAATTTCATTCACTATAAATTATCCAAAGCTCTCAATTGCTTTATATATCTAGCGCCAAAGTTTCAAGTAATGATTGCAGATGGAGGAACTATCAACTGTTGATGAAAATTTAATAATATCAATCTTATATGAGGGAATATGTAATGAATAGCCCAATGATTGGTATACCCATGGGTGGTTTTAATAATGTACTAGTAATATAATGGTTACAATCATTAGAACAATGGATTTTAATTTTCAAGAATATTTCATGAAATTTTCATTGGAAGGAAAAGAAATTGAGTTAAGAGGTATCACGACAAAACCCAGTAAGGTGAAAATCTCTAATGGCATGACAAAATTATTGAAAAAGGGGCATCAAGGTGTTATTTCACAACTATGCTCACTAGATGTTCAAACATCTAAGCCATCTATTCCCCTCGATCTCCAAAGGATCAATGATAATCCTTCCAATGTATTTGAAGATATTCCCAAAGGTCTTCCACCCACTCGAAATCATGATCATGCTATTCACCTAATTACTGGGAGTTTTCCTTCTAACATTAGGCCGTACGGATACCCTTATGCCTAGAAGAGTGAAATTGAGTGTATGGTTGATGAAAGTGTAGAGGCTAGCATTATTAGACCTAGCCAAATCTCTTACTCTACACTGGTGGTGATGGTACTTAAGAAAGATGGCTCATGGCGTATGTGTCCAGATTATAGAGAGCTCAAAAATATCACTATTAAAGATAAGTTTTCCATTCCCATGATTGATGAATTGTTAGATGAACTACATGGAGCAATCGTTTCACAAAGATGGATCTCCATTTAGGGTATCATCATATTAGAATGAAGGAAGAAGATATCCCAAAAACAACATTCCAAACTCATCAAGGCCATTATGAATTTTTTGTCATGCCTTTTGGCCTTACAAATGCACCTTCCACATTCCAAGGGTTGATGAATTCCATTTTCAATCCCTTCATTCAAAAACTCATCCTAATATTTTTTCGATGATATACTAATATATAGCAAGTATTGGGAGAATCATGTGAAACATGTTGACAAGGTGCTACAAATACTAAAGGAGAAACAAATATATTCCAAACCATCCAAATGTTCCTTTGGGGTGAAGGAGGTAGAGTATTTGGGTCATATTGTATCTCATGAAGGTGTCAAGGTATAACCTAACAAGATTAAGGCCATGATGGACTAGCTGATTCCCAAAACATTAAAGAATCTTAGAATTTTTTTGTGTTTGACAGGTTACTACCACAAGTTTGTTCGATGCTATGTAAGAATATCATCACCTTTAACAACACTAACTAATAAGGATGCATTTTCATGGACTTAAGAGGCAACTAAGGATTTTGAATAACTTAAAGAGGTGATGTGAAAAGCTCCTGTCTTAACCACTTCAAACTTCTCAAAAACCTTTATTGTGGAATGTGATTCCCTGGGAAATGGAATTGGTGTTGTCCTAATGCAAGAAGGAAGGCCCCTGGATTTTGAAAGTCGGGAACTCAAGGGAAAGGACTTATAGAAACCCATTTATGAGAAGGAAATGATGGAAATACTACATGCATTAAAGAAATGGTTCTCTTACCTAATAGGTAGGCACTTCAAGGTAAAAAAAAATTCATGATAGTCTTAAATACTTCTTGGAACAAAGACTATATTCAAAAGAACAACAAAAATTGGTGACCAAGATATTAGGTTATGATTTTGAAATCATCTATAAAAAAGGGAAGAAAAATGTTGCGTTAGATACACTCTCAATAAAGGATGAAGATGTTGAGGCCTTTCTATGTGATATCTCAATCATCCAACCTGATTGGATAATATAAGTAAGGGATGAATGGAAGACTGGAAAAAATGTGTGGACTCCCATTCAAAGGTTGCAGCAGGATTCCAGTGCATCAGATACATTTACATGGAAAAATGATTCACTATGGTACAAAGATCGCTTATATTTATGTAAGAACTCCCAAATCAACCAAAATTTACTATTGGAATTGCACACCTCTCTGGTAGGAGGGCACTCAAGATTTTTGAAAACCTACCATAGGGTCAAGAAGGAATTTTTTTGGGATGGCCTTAAAACTGATGTTCAAATGTTTGTGGAAGAATGTTTGGTTTTCCAAAAATACAAGGTGGAAACAAATAATAACCCTAGTATTTTACAACCATTAGCATCCCAAGTCAACATTTGTAACGACCCCTCTTTGTTACGACTACAAGGAAACAACAATGCAATTTTATTTTTTTGTCTGTTTGGAAGAAAGGTGATGACAATGAGAGTTAACCACACCACTGACGACGAATGCAAGCACGCATTGCAAGAAAACGGGAAACTATGACTCCACTCACTAACACAAGGGCAACTAGGTGAATCAAGCATACAACAACAAGGAGGAATGACTACTCACCCGACACAACATGACCACGCCTACAAGATAAGCAACAACATCCCCATCCCGACACAACATCCAAACAACAAGGACTAGAAACTCTAGGTGCATGAACCCAATGCCTGAAGGCATTCAACCCATGCGCCATAAAGCAATTGGAAATGATTGACAACACTCAAACAGAACGCACCGAATCTGGCCAAGTTCTCACTCGCCGCTATCCGATAGGGCATTCCATGATCCTGTCATCAGGAATCATGCCTTTCCCAAGTGATAGACGTGTCAATAACCTTGGTTCAACATAAGCTATCTGTACCAAGGACTCTAGAAAAAATGATGCTCTAGGAACTGAATACCGATAAGAAAAACCACACCCATACCCAAACAATAGGTCGATGAAACACCAGAGGAAGAATACAAGGGATGATGCAAGCCAATACATGACATCGTCCCTGACCCAACCAATCACCCAGTCTAAACTAGTCAATGAATATAATCTATTTTAACATGGGTTCCATTCTAAACGGGGCACGTCAAAGTTACAATTAGTCAATAATGCACCCGCTAATTTAACATTAATACAATTAATCTTACAAGTATAAGTAAGAAATATTTAAACTATAATTATAAATACCATCTAACGTTCATTATAATCAATTTAGCAAGTCTAAAATTGGCAATCTAGTCTTTACTCACCAACCTAATTTTAATCATTAATACAACCTAATTGGGAAATTCTACATTAATCCAAAATCTCCATCCAACTATCCATTAACTTGAATAACAATATTAACAAGCTTAATGTAGGATGCTACTATTATAACACATATGAACAATTTAATCTCAACGTGTAGTCTAGCTATATTGACCGAACCAATAATACTAGATGTCTATTATCATTGAGAAGGAAAATGCTAACTACTAACATCGTTATCACAATATAAGAAGGCAATTAACATAGTAGTTACCTAATGATTAAATTAGCAATGACAAGGCCATTTACATGATTGTTATCATAACAAGTAATAAAGAAATAACAAGGCAATTAACATGTTTATTAACATAACAATTAATATAACAATAAAAAGGCAATTACATGATTGTTAACATAACAATTAATATCTCAATAACAAGGCGATTTCATATTGTTTAACCATTTAAATCGTTGCGACAATTAATCAAAAAGAAAGAATATGCTGATGACTAATTGACGGTAGCAAATAACATGGCAATTAATAAGGCAATAATATAGATTTTATCATTGCAATTAAGATGGTAATTAATAGTAAAATGTAGACAACATTAAAGGCAAAATGGTGTCCAATCCAGCAACTGCAGTCAACCATTTAAAGGGGAAAAATGTAGTCACATCAACAACAAAACATAGTCCCAGTTAACGGAGAATCATTGTGTTATACCTCAACAAGAACAAGCTACCAATTAAGGGAAAATCATGGGTATTTAACAACAACTCATTTCATCGTTTGAAAGCAAAAATGCGGGCATTTGAAACAACAAACTCAGTCTCATTTGCAAGAAAAAATGTGGGCATTTTAAATGACAATCTTTGTCTCATTTGAAAGAAAAAACATGGGCATTTTAAATGACAAACTCAATCTCATTTGAAAGAAAAAACGTGGGCATTTTAAACGCCAAACTCAGTCTCATTTGAAAGAAAAAATGTGGGCATTTTAAACAACAAACTCAGACTCATTTGAAAGAAAAAGCGTGGGCATTTTAAACAATGAACTCAAACTCATTTGAAAGAAAAAATGTTTTTCCATTTCCAGGATACCAATACCAAAGGAAAACATGAATCAATTCATTTTTCCCTTGCCTGAATACCAATACAAAATGAAGACATGATTCAATTTGCTTTTCCATTGAGAGAATCCAAATACAAAATGAAGACATGAATCAATTTGTTTTTCCATTGCCAGAATACCAATACAAAATGAAGACATGAATCAATTGGTTTTTCCATTCCTAGAATACAAATACAAATGCAGACATGAATCAATTCATTTTTCCATTGCCAAAATACCAATACAAATTGCAGACAACAGCAACAGAACCGAAAGGAGCCAATCATCCAAGGACAACAACGGAGGTAGATGACTGATAGGTTCATGCTTTGCTCATCATCCTCACACAGAAATGTAGGGCGTTGAGATCCATAGGTCTATTAACGCCGAAGCGACAACCATAGATCAAGCTCCTGGATGAATGCCTAGGCGAGGACTGATGAGCTAGGGATGAAGGGAAAACAACCACAATGGTCACAATCAATACACCACAGGGCGGTCAAGACATGCGGGGGAATGAAGGCCATGGGATTCAATCAATCATCAATCTAGGATATAAAAATTTCAATCAACAATCTAGACAATGAATATACTTATCCAATTAAACAATGAGATCCCAAGCATAAATCCTACAACAATCTACCATACAAAATGAAGAAAGCATATCGTCTCCTGATCACCCACTCTGAGTTGAAGTCCCGTGTGCTCCTTTCAACTCCTTCTTGCTGACTGACGAGACTTCACCAGTACCTCTCAGTCAATGATAGGGGTACTCTTCTTCCGCCTTAGCCCCCCGAGACGCAAAGGGAACACACATGCTAACCAGAGAATCAGCTAGCTCCCAGCTCACCTTGCAAGGAAGAGCTACCACTCCTCACCGAGATGGGTATCCCAACTCCCACAAGCTAAGTCAGTCAAGTAGAGATTTATGCAGCGTAACGTTATTCAGACAGAAGGGATCCTTCATCCTTCTTCTCCCTTCATTATATAGAGTTTTGAAGTCCCTTACTTTCCTAAAATCTCATTTAATTAAGTTTTTAAAAATTAAATCCTAAAAATTCCTCCCCATACAAGTGTCACCCATCCCCTTCATTCCTCCACAAATTAGTTTCTTTAATTAATTAATTTCCCTTATTTCCCTCACCCACCTAGAGTCACTCCTAGAATCGCTCCTAGGTTTCCCCAAATTCTCTTACAGGTTTTAATGACTTTCCCCATTATCAATTTGCTAGTTCAGTTTTAAATTAGAAAGTTCTTAATGGTAGATACCTTACTAAGTTTGACTTTCTTCTTTTTCCCTTGGGTTTCCCTTTTATTCTTATGTTTCCCTCTTTATCTAGTTTCCTAAATATTTTAGATTTCTCTCTTTCCCCTTTTCATTTAGGACTCAAATTGGCAAGTGTAGAAATTAACCCCTGTTTTCCTTTTTCCCTTTCTAGTTAATAATTTTAAATTATCATAAATATTAAAACAATTATTTCCCTTTTTTTTAAATTTTACCCTAACAAAATTTTATGAATCATTTAAATTGCTTACCCCCTTATTATTACAAGCTTTAACGAAGAGTATAGTTACTATTTATGTTGTTTTTTTTTTAATTTTTTTTTTAAATAGATAGATAAAATTTTACCACTAGCATAATTTAGACTTAGACCTTAAATTTTTCGTAGTGGGCGACATTTTATTAGGGATTTTTTTTTTTAAATTCTTAACACGTTATTCGTCCTAAGGCCATCTAGGTTCATTCATTTATCATCAACAATGCGACGTGCCCTTCAGGACGCACTAAGTGCTCCAAGGGTGCCACTCGCCTTAATTTGTTTCCCTTGCGCGACGTGCCCTTTAGGAAGCACTATGTGGTCCAAGGGTGCCACTCACCTCTTTCCATTTTTCTTGCACGACGTGCCCTTCAGGATGCACCACATGCTTCAAGGGTGCCACTTGCCTGTTGACTGACTTGGTAGACATCAAAAACCCCTGGAGTCAATACTCCGCTAGGTGAACTTATGGGAGATTAAGGGCCTCTAAGGAATAAGGCCCCCACATTATTGCGTGCCCCTTAGAATAATTGTGAGTGATTGTCGTAGTCTTCCCTCACAACATCTTGGGTCCTCTCAAACTAGGTAAACGTTAACCTACAGTTTGAGCCACGGCGGGAGTGCTAGTCGGCTGTGGCAGGGATTTTGTCCACAAATCTCCCTCAACATCTCTGGTAGTCGTGCATGACCCCTTTACTCCACATGTGAGTCTGGTCAACAAGCTATCATCATCCTGCATCATCAACGAATCATGTCAGAATATATCCATATCATATCATCTAATCAGATGCATTAATATCACAGTGAAGCAATCAAACCCCAATGGTACACTCTCTGACTCGATCCAGAGTCCAAGGGGTTCCATTGATGCCTTTGCATCCTCGAGGTCCAAAATCCCACACACTCAGTGAAACCAAGTCAATAACATCTGTCTATGTAAATGCATTAAAATAACACCTCATCAACCCATAATGCCTCATAATCAAAATCAATTTTTTTAGTAACACAAATAATCTGGATCACTTGAGAGCAAGTGTCCTCAAAGAATAAGTTCGCTCAATGCGTAAGAGTGGGATGTCACATACACCCCCTCTTGGTCTAAATTTTGTCCCAAAGTTTCACAACATAAGTGCCAAAATAATGTGTATCAGAGTATCATAAGTCTATCTATCAAACAAAATGGAAACTGTTGGCGCATATCATATGCATCCTCCCAGGTCACCGAGTGTAGACTATAGTTTTCCCACTCGACCTTGACCTACTCCACCATTCAATGTATTCATTGTTGAATGTGATGATCCAAGATGCAGATCGGCTCAGCCGTGAGCGCCCCCTCATCCGACACCCGCCAGGTGCTCAAGTCAAAACATGTGTAGGATCACTAAACAAAATGTTTCAAATAGAGATGTGAAATACATCATGCAAAACACCTCAAGAATCAGGCAAGGCTAGTCAATAGGCCATGGGCCTCTCCTTTCCACAATCTCGTAGGTTACCATAAACCTAGGAGATAGTTTGGCCCCTTTTACCAACTGGATCGAACTCTTATGCATTTTCAACCGTAAGAATACTCGATCACCACATCGTAACTATGGTCGAAATGATGCACATCGACTTTTATTGGATAAATTGGTAGGAGAGGACTCTAACTAATCTCCCTAGATCCACCTAGATCTAGAACAAAACACACCAGAACATGATTCTTTCCTTAAGTTTTAAATATTGAATTTACTAACTAAAGAGGGATAGGTGACATACCTTTTAAACACTACTTCCTCTCACCATCTCCATCTTAGCTCCATTCCAGCACTCATATAGTGATGATCCTGCAAAAGAATGCAACCAACCAAAGTGATAGTAATAGCATAAACTCAATATAAACCTATGTATGTGATCAAGGAATCATACAATAAAACACAACAAGATTTATAAAAAAGAATCATATTACTGTATCATATTAAATGTGAAAGAGAGATTACAACCATGGCCTTGATTTCATAAGGTCCCTTCCAACTGTCCTTCATTCCCCACACACTTCCACTCCAAGAATTCTAAAAGAATAGATTTGATCATTTTCACAATCTATCTTGACAAAGGCAAAACTCAAAGACACTCCAACCAAGATAATAATTCCAAGCCAAATCCAACTTAGCCCTTCTCCATGAGAGATCCTCTCCTTTTATAAGCTAAAAAGGATAAGGTGAGGAGGTTAGGATGATCCCACTAAATCATGAAAGTGAGTAAGATCCAAACCATTCGAATGCCACCTCACCATGGAAGTTTCTCCTTCTAGAAGATTCGAGAAAACGCTCATTTTTCCCATGTGTAAGCATTCTCACACCCTTCCTATAGAGTATACTGTGAACTCCTCATAACCTAGCTATGATGTAGCCTGCAAGAATTAGGCATTCTCGCACCCTAGCTATAATGCAGCCTGTGAACTTCCTTTTTTATAGGGTTTTTACAAAGGAAAATGCAACTTCTTTTCTCAGAAAAAGTTCTTCTCCCTTCTTTCTTCAGGAACTCAGTCCACTGACCCCTCTGAAGACTAAAAATAGGTTTACATCATTAACAGTCATAGGGATGATGAAAAATAATGTGTAACAGAGAGCCCCCTAAAGTATGAAGCTAGAACAAAGTGATAGCTGAAATACTTTGTCAAGTGTGTGTAGGGAACAAGGAACAGTCGGTCGGAAACCTACCAACAAACAAGGAAATACAGTAAAATAATACATCATCACTGAGGTAGGCATTCCCATACTCATAATAAAAATGACTCAGAGCATAAATGCCAACATGCAAAGATCCATTTCAAGTAAGACAAGGGCATGGCCACCAAACATACACCATGGATCCATGCCATTATCAATCAAATGTGAACATAGCCACCAAAAATACACTGTGGATCTATGTGTTAAAGTTTCAAATTTGAGCATAGCCACTAGACATACAATGTGGATCTATGCAACAGTACACTAAATATACTCCAATGCAACCTGGATCTGTCAGAAAATATCCAGAGTCTTCATCTCTGCCACTCTATAGTACAAATCTAACCATGTGAATACATGTGCTGAAGTCAAACATGGTAGAAACCACTTGATTACCGGTCATTAGTGTATATTGTTAACAAGTGTGAGGGAAATCACCATTAATGTCAATGACTCCCAAGGTACACTAGTACAATCCAATGAATGTGAATAAATGAGTTGAAGTTGAACACTCGACGGAATCTCCTGATCAGGGGTCAATAATGAAAACCCACTGTCAAAAGTGAGGAAACCCGCCATTGAGGCATGGAAGTTCCAAGGTTCCAATTAGTTTCTAAGTCTAATTCTTGGATAATGAGTTGAATTCAACAGGAAAAGACTTGTAGTGTCCCCAAGGCCAAGCCCCGATGTAAACCATGCTCTGAAAGAGATTGTAAATATGTGTTATAGGCTGGTGAGCCAAGTTTTGAATAAGTTGTAGGCTTATGAGTTTTGTTAGGCCAGGGAGCCTAAGTGTTGAAGGCCAAGAGCCTGTTGATGTAATTGTATGTATGCAGGTCAATTAATAAAATATAAATAACGCCAGTGCAGACCGACCACAATGAAAGAGTGATGGGGGACTGAGCATCCACAGAATGGGCAAGGGATCAGGGGCTGAAAGGTGGGAAAGGGGTTGAGTGAGGAGCCTAGGGGCTAAGCCTAGGGGGCTTAGGACTGGAATAATATTTTATTAATATTCCTAAAAATCCATGTGCACATTATTTTATCCTAAGTCCTTTTTGGAAGGACCCGTGAATTCCCATGTGGTGGGAGGAAGGTGTACGGATGGAATGCATTCAGTTCCCAGGGTGACAAGTGTCAACCCTGGTGCATGCAAATAAAATCCCTGAACTGAGCCAAGAATGGGCTCTCGCCTCCATTCTGAACCGAACCTCTGTGCGTGGAACCGGTACGACCTCTGCTGGATATCCTGATTCATCTCTGAAACCGTGACTTGTGTTTGCCTGAGAAAAACCGTGGAATACCTGTCCGGAGCGAAGAGTCTGCGTTTGTTCCAGGAAATCCCGAAAACACATTCCATGAACCCAAATTCCCTGTGTTAAACTTGAGTGGAAGAATCCCTGGTTGTTCGGGGAGAACTGAGCTAGTCCATGTGAGAAGCCCACCCCAAAATCATCACCGTGAGATCATCCTGTAATTGTCGAGCCGTTGTGGGAAGCATTTGTCTATGTTCCTGTGGATTGTTGTGATTGCGCAGCACTGGACTGCATGAGGCATGTTGGCCTGTGAGCGACTCCTCCAGGTGAGGCAGTGCGCAGAGGGAGAAGAGAACTCCTGAGAGAAATCCCTGTAGCTGCCATAGAGCCCGAAGAATTCCGGTCCGGCCTGTTCCTGTAACCCAAGGTAAGGGAGACTGGCAGCCGAAGGACTGTCTAGGTGACAGAGAAGGTGCACTCTCCTGGGGTGGAATAGGCATGTGGGGAATGAGGGTCTGTGTGCAGTGAGCGTGGAGATTTCTGGGAGAGCTTCTTCCTGTTGAATGTGTATGTGTTGTCTTCCCTGTAACCTCAGCCTGAGTCTAGATTGCTTGCCCAGGGGTGGAGCTCGGTCCCAGCTCGGGGGTGACCTACTGTTGAGCTGATGAACAGTGTGGTCTAAGGCTAAGAGGTTTGTGGAAGGCCTGCACTTGGTTGGTGATTTCTCCAGCTGATACAAGATAAGTATTCTGAATTATGATTTAACATGTTTGGCATGACTGTGTTGTTCCGTATCATGTTTTCCGCTGTGTAAATGAATTAATGATGAATGCTATGGAACATTTAATTATAGCAGTACCCATATATTTTACTCTGAGTTGTTAAGTGTGTTTAATTCTGGTTAAATTCATTTGTTTTTAAATCCATGTAATGAATGGGAAACCGAGAGGTTGGGTGAACCTGGGTAGTGAAGGGTACACTACAAGACTCGTCACGGGAGGGCCTTAATGTATCCCACATCAATGACTCGAAAAAAGTAACAAGATTTGATGTAGGTCAGAGTAACAAGTGATTCAACACTGACTTAGGGATGGTCGACGCAATAGAAGGCTTAAAGACTGTAGAAATGGTCGATGCAACAGAAGGATTTTTGGGCTGAACTTCATTTTGAACATATTGACGACACAACAATTGTCTTGGAAACACTGACTCAACAACAGGGATCACAGACCAATTTGTTATCTTATAAAGGAGTATGATTAGGAGACAAGTGGATCTTCCAACCTAGACACAAGGTGAGTGAAAGGGTGTCATGTTTAAAAGAGACTCTTCCATGGAATATAGGTTTAGACATATTTCTTTCCCAATTTATTTCCCCACCATTTCTGGCGAGTACCTCTTTATTTTTATGCAAGCCTGAGGAGGATAACATATGCTTGTCAATTTAAGCTCATCCTTCAGACAAGTCCCTTGAAGTATGTTTAACGAACCCTAAGAAGGAGTGGTTCGGTCCCATATGGGCCTTTCGATGTTTGTTTAACGAGTCCAAAGAAAGAAAATTCAAGGGTTTTTCATGTTTAGAGAGTCAGAAAAACACTTAAAGAGAACTCTCTCAGTTCCTTTTTCGTAAAGTAGTCTGATGAGACCGAAAAAGAGATAAACTATCGCTCAATAGACATTTTCTTCAAACACTTTAACGAGCATGAAAAGAACAAGGTTGCTCGACAATCTTTTCATGGTTAGAGAGTCTAAAAAGAGCTTAAAGGGAACTCCCAAGGGTTCCTTTTTCGTATAACCTTTATGAGTCTGAAAAAGTGATAAAATTGTACTCAGTTACCTTCTCATTGATTTACGAGCACAAGAAAGAACAAATACTAAGCTCGATAACTTATTCTCATGTATTTACAAGCATGAGAAAGAACAAAGACTAAGATCGTGATTTGTTTTCATTTTTACGCAAGATTTAAAACAAAATAAAACTATGCTTGAACTTGTTTTCATTCTTATGCAAGCTTGAACCAGAGGAAACTATGCTTGAGGTAGGTGGTTTCATTTTTACACAAGATTGAACGATAGAAAACTATGTTTGGACTTTGTAACGCATAACACATGGATGGTTGGTACTTAGCCCCCATCTTAAGGAGCTAGCAGCTCAACTTCAGTATGAAGTCTAGAGGCTGAGGCAAACATCCCCCAAGCTTCATTTCATCCAACTGCAAAGGAGAATGAAATGAAGCTTCAAATACTAGATGAAAGACTTGACTCAAATATAGAGGGGGAAAAACTATTTCATTTTTTAACGAGCTTGGCACAGAAACAAGAACTATGCTCGTAACTCATGTTTCATTTTTTAACAAGGTTTCCACAGAGACGACAAAACTATCCTTGTAAGTGGTTTCATTTTTTAATGAGCTTGAAATCAAAAAACCTCGCTCAAAGACCTCTGTTTCATTTTTTAACAAGGTTGCCTCAGAGATGCAAAAACTATCCTTAGAATCTCTCTTCTTGATCATGGATTCCAAGAGGACAATGCTCCAGAATGACACCATGTCAAGGGACAAAACTTGGTCATGGCTTCCAAGAGGTCTTCACTGGAAGGAAGAAACATACTCTGGAAGGACACCATGTCTAGGGTTGTGATAAGAGTAAAGTTATCATGCTCTAACAAACCTATCGAAGAGATCACCATGTCAACTATTGGATCTAAGTCATTAGAAGTTGAAACCATGGGCGACAATGCCACATAATTGACCTGTGGCGGGGGCAATACCATCTGCATATAAAAACCATTTAGGGAGGCAATCCAGTCAGGGTCAATGAATGAAATTTGATCAACAATCAAAATTCTTCCATCGTGAGGGAAATATATCACACAAAAAAGAGTGGACACAATAGCTTTCATGGCATAGACATAATCTCACCCAAGAAGTAAAGTGAAATCGAAGGGATCTTTGACTACCATTAAATCAATGAAGAAAATTTTCCCTCCCAAAGTTACAGGAAACTAAGGAAGGGTCCCTAAAGGTTGACTAGTTCTTCTGTTAAAAGCTAATAGATTCTGCATAACTGGCGCAAGTGGAGGATAACCCAAAGCTTGCCAAGAAATAGAGGACAAAATACTAATTGACGAACCTTCATCTATCAACATTTGAGGAATGTCCTGACCACAAAACTACACTGTAATCTAGAAAGGAATATGAGAGGGAAGATGAGGTCCAGTTAGCACACCCCAATCGAAATGGATGGCCTCATTACTTGGAGGGGGTTCCACGGGAGAAGGAGGAATACCCACCGCATGGTAGATTATGTATCAATGAGAAAAACGTGGGCAGTATCGGGCTTACTCTCGAGTGGGAGAGTAGGATCGACCGATGACGAGATTGAATTGACCACTTGAGTTGCATTCTCCAAGGGGAAAATGGGATCGATGCTTGGAAAATGATCGACCACTTGGGTTTCACTGTCTAACAGGAGAGTGGGATCAACTGAGGATGGGATCAGATCGACCACTTGATCAACCAGAACTAGATTGAGCATTCCATCAACTATAGGTGGGTTGGGAGAAATCTTGTGATAAGCAGCTGGAAGTTGAGGCTGTGAAACAATCATGTCTTCCAGGAATTTCGAGGCTTCTTCCATATGAGGGAAAGGATGAGTTAGATGACCCCCTTTGGATAACGTACATGGGAACTTGGCTACACTTTTCTTCTTCCCAACTATATCATGACTAGTGGATGGGAAGTCATCAACATGTTGTTCAGAGGATGACGACATGGGTTGGAGAGGATGTGTAGACCATGCTTCTATAACCTTGGATAGACCAGGGAAATCCTTAAGAAGATGGCTACCCTTACAAAGCCAGCAAGGGTACTTGGGATTACGAGTTGTTTGGGTGATCTTGATATCATCAACACTTCCAACATGATTAACAGTAATTGGTTGTTTTCCAACATGTTTGACAGTGGTTGGAAGTTTGGATCCTTGCTTAATTTTCTTCTTATTATTCTTTATTTTCTTATTCTTCTTATTAACCGGGTTACTAGATTCAGAACTTTCACTCGATGAAGAATATGAAATAGAAGGTGACCTTTCAAGCGAATATGGTGAAGAAGACCTTATTGGTGAAGAAGGTGAAGGATCAACATGAGGTTGATTTTCTTGGGGGGAAGTGCTTACAACCGAAGAACTTACTACATTCAAGATTACCTAAGTGGAAAACAACCACATTAGCAATCCAATCATGAGAGTTGGAAGGCTCAAAGTAGCAACGTGAGGAGGACCAATGTTTCCATAAGAAGGTAAAACAAAAGGTTCCCCTGGAGCAGGGGTTCCTTCATTGGTCATTTTGAAAACATTCACCATATAAAATAAATCGAACCTAGAGTCTGCTAGGGAAAAGAAATAGCACATGCTAAAAATCTAGTAAGTAAGTAAGCAAACAAAACCTTATCACAATGAGCACACTAGTTGGTGGTGAAATCCAACATCACGGAAACAAAGTAAGAAGGGGTTGAGATAGAGAGGGTGGAAAATTTACATTGACAACCTGCTTAATGGACTTACACCCTGGTGCAAGCTCCTACACATAATCATTGGTATACCCTCCAAGGAGCCTGAGTGAGTTTGGCCAATGTCAATTCTAGGTACCACGAAGACTTGCCCCTCCACAGTCACCTCATGTGAAGAAACTAGAGAGATAGGCCACTAAGGTTACCAATCACTACAGTGATGCTTGGGGAAACATTCAACAGTCTGATCTACGCGCAAGGGCATGGTATCTAGCCCGAAATCAACTTGAAAGGCTTCCACTCATCATTATGGGTATACCTCTCAAGTGACTCCCATAATACGTGCAACCTCTACACTAATACCAACAAAGAAGGGTGAGTAACTCTACCAGTCTCAATGCAACCTCGTGATTGACCCTTGTGTTAGAAGGGCTTCCCAGGAAAAAATGTAATAAGTGGATTTAACCGCTCCCTAACTTAAGATTCTATTTTTGTTTGCAACTTTGGAAAGTTATCTTTCACACCTATTCCAAAGCCCTACAACTAATCTAATGTAGGTTTGCTACTAGAAAGTATAAAAAATGTCTAATCAGTTTTTTATAAGCGCTTTATTTTATGGTTGTTGTTACTCAATAGGAAAATGGCATGAACAATATGGTGTTTTGACCGACTTGAAAGTTATGCAAAGAGATGAAGATGTAATATTTTAATTTTGATGAAAGCTATGCTACGAGAAGGAGAAAACATTTATCATTCCCAGATGCACAATGTCCCAAAATCTTAAAACTCGTCAATATAAATATTCTCAAGAAATGAGAAAAAGGTATTGTACACCAATGCACGATTCATGCCCCCCCCCCAAAAAAAATCCCAAGACTCATGCAATTTCTCTACTTCAAATGCAAGGATGCCCCCAATATAATATAAAGAAAGAAATTAAATCCTTTTGTTTCAAAAATTTCACTAAAAGAAATAATGAACTTTGTTAAAACAAAGAAACCCAAACTAAAAGTTTTCTTTTAAAGGGAACTATTTAGAAGAAATTCGAGCTTTGTCTAAACAATTATATAGAAAACACACACTTGTAATTGAAAGACACTCAAAGCAAGAGACTAATCCTTCAAAACCAAGCAAAGAAAATATGGCTAAAAGAAACTCAAAGAATGTCAAGCAGACTGTAAATAGATCAATATAGGCTCTAAAAGCTCAATCCTGCTGATCAAATAAAAAATGGGCATCAAAAAGATAGGAAGACCTAATCCAAAACTTTTACAAATGAGTTCGTAGCCTGGTAGTGGGGTATAGTGAGAGAATTAGGGATTCTCATAGGATAGATATGGGCAGGGTGCAAGAAGGTCACACTGAACTGAACAGTAGGGTGCGAACATCAATGATTCTCACAGGCCACAGAGAGGTACCGTGCGAGAAGGTTTGTAATCAAGAAAAAATTGGAAAAGGGACAAAAATTTTGAGTGAACTTTTAGATCCAGAGAGTCTGGATGGATCGCCCATAGACTCAGAGACCAAAAATCAAGCAATCAAACCAAGGGAAACTACACTAACTAGGAAAAAATCCATTCCCTAGTGGAGTCACCAATTTTGTTATTGGATAAATTGGTAGGTGTGAACACCAACTAATCTCCCTAGATCCACCTAGATCTAGAACAAAACACACCAGAACATGACGCTTTCCTTAAGTTTTAAATATTTAATTTACTAACTAAAGAGGGATAGGTGACATACCTTTTAAACGCCTCTTCCTCTCGCCATCACCATCTTATCTCTATTCCAACACTCATACAATGATGATCCCGCAAAATAACACAACCAACCAAAGTGATAGTAATAGCATAAACTCAATATAAACCTATATATGTGATCAAGGAATCATACAATAAAACACAACAAGATTTATAGGAAAGAATCATATTACTGTATCATATTAAATGTGAAAGAGAAATTACAACCATGGCATTGATGTCGTAAGGTCCCTTCCAACTATCCTTCGTTCCCCACACACTTCCACTCCATAAATTCAAAAAGCATAGATCTGATAATATTCACAATCTATCTTGACAAAGGCAAAACTCAAAGACACTCCAACTAAGCTAATAATTCCAAGCCAAATCCAACTTATCCCTTCTCCATGAGAGCTCCTCTCCTTTTATAAGTTGAAGAGGATAAGGTGAGGACATTAGAATGATCCCACTAAATCATGAAAGCAAGTAAGATCCAAACCATTTATATGCCACCTCACCATGGAAGTTTATCCTTCTAGAAGATTTGAGAAAACGATCATTTTTTCCACGTGTAAGCATTCTCGCACCTTACCTATAGAGAAGACTATGAACTCCTCACGACCTAGCTATGATGCAACTTGTGATAATTAGGAATTCTCTCACCCTAGCTATAATGCGGCCTGCGAACTTCCTTTTTTATATGGTTTTTACGAAGGAAAATGCAACTTCTTTTCTCAGAAAAAATTCTTCTCCCTTCTTTCTTCAGGAACTTAGGCCACTGACCCCTTTAAAGACTACATATAGGTTTACATCATTAACGGTCATAGGGATGAAACAAATAATGTGTAACATCGACATAACTCTTCTAGCGATCTTGTTCTTCCTAGATCCTTTGTGTTATAGATTGCATTTAAACTACCATTTCTTGGATCACTTCTGGTCCCACCAGGACTCTATTCTCAAGCCAATCCCAGCTCAAAGGTGTTCACCATGGTAAACGGTAAAGAAACTCAAAAGGAACCATCTTAATGGTGCTTTAGTAATCATTGTTATAAGCGAATTCCACCAGTGGTAATAATTCTTCCCAACACTTTTGTTGGTCCATCACGTACACGCACGACATGTCATCCAAGGTCTGGTTCATTAGTTCAGTCTTCCCATTAGTCTCTGGGTGATATGCAGTACTAAAGTTAACTTGGGTTCCCAAGGCCTCTTGGAAACTTGTCCAAAATCGTCCAGTAAACACTGATCCTCGATCGGATATAATCTTCTTAGGCACGCCATGCAGCCTCACAATATCACTGATGAAAACTCTAGCTATGTCAGGTGTCTGATATGTCATACGCATAGGAATAAAGTGAGCACTCTTTGTCAGAGTGTCTACTACTATGAAAATCAAGTAATGTCTCCTTGTCGTCAGGGGAAATCCAATAATAAAATCCACCGAAATAGACTCCCATTTTGATTTTGGAATAGCATGTGGTTGTAGTAATCTTGTTGGGTGTCTATGTTCATCCTTTACCTACTGACATTCTAGACATCTGGCCACATAGTTTACTATGTCTTCCTTCAATCCCTTCCAGAAGAATAAGTGTTTAAGGTCCGCCCTCATCTTCGTGACTACTGGGTGAGCCATGCACACTACTCTATGAGCCTCGTTTAGGATCGAGCTCCTCAACTCGTCATTCGGTGGTACGCAAATCCTATTCATAAACCTCAATAATTCATCGTTGTCAAATGAAAATCCTTCAAATCTTGGTACCATCATTTTGTTTTGTTCGATAAAACCCTCGACCTCTTGTACCAATCATCGTCATGCTGCAAAGTTAGAATCTTTTCACGTAGATTCATCTGAAGAGGAAACACTGAAAAGATGTGTGGTCTCTGACACAATGCATATGCCACTCGGTTCACTATTCCTTTTATGTAAGTAATATCAAAGTCATACTTTCTAGGAAATTCTGACCAATGTCATTGTCGTGTGCTCAGGTCACTTGTGTACAGATGTGTGGTAGTCCACAGTTGTCCATCTTTAGTTCAAATTTTCATCCAACAAGGTATTGTCTCCAAAACTTCAAGGCTTATTCAATGGCTAACAACTCCAAATCATGTGTTGCATAGTTGGCCTCATGCTTTCTCAGTTTCCTCGAGATGCATGTGATCACTCATCCATCTTGCATCAAAACTCCACCTAATCCTTCCTTGGATGCATTAGTGCATACCAAGAATTCCACGTCCATGTCAGGGACCTTTAGTATCGGTGTTGTTGTCAACAACTTCTTGAGCCTCCGAAATTCTTTTGCGCATTTCTCGGTCCAAAAAAAATTCTTGTTTTTCTTCTGCAATTTTGTGATCAGATTTGCTATCTTCGAAAATCCCTTGACGAACCGTCAATAGTATCCTGCTAAACCCATGAAGCTACACACTTCTAGGACATTTGTCGGTGCAGGCCATTCCATAATAGCCTCGACCTTGGTTGGATCCGTGGTGATGCCTTCGTCGGAGATGACATGCCCTAAGTAGTGAATCTTCAATTGATAAAATGAGCATTTGGACAACTTCCCATACAATTTGTTCTCTCACAGACACTGTAGCACCAAGTGCAGTTGCTCATCATTCTCCTCCATCGTCCGAGAGTAAATAGAAATATCATCAATGAATACTTGGATGAACTTGTCCAAGTACTCGTGGAACACCTCGTTCATTAAACTCATAAATACCCCTGGGGCGTTTGTCATTCCAAACGGTAAAATAGTAAAATCGTAATGTCCAAACCTTATCATAAAGGTGGTCTTAGAGATGTCATCTTCCTTAATCTGTAGATAGTGGTACCCTGATCGAAAATCGATCTTTGAGAACACCATCACACCCTCCATCTGATTAAATAGATAATAAATCCTTGATAATGGATATTGATTCTTGATCATGGCCTTGTTCAATTGGCAGTAGTCAATGTAGAGCCTCCATGACCCATCCTTATTTCATATGAAAATAATAGGTGCACCCCATGGTGACACACTTGGACATATCAGTCCCAGGTCCAACAATTCCTTCAGTTGCATTCTCAACTCCTGTAACTCCAAGGTCGACATCCGATAAGGCGTTCTAGCTATCGGTTTAATTCCTAGTTTTAGGTCTATAGTAAACTCCAATTCCCTCTCCGGTGGTATCCCAGGTAACTCCTATGGAAATACGTCTGCAAACTCTCTCACCACCAGAAGGTGTTCTAGACCTTCCGCTACTCCCTTCTCGTTTAATTCAAGGATCGCATAAATCTTGCATCCCTTGCACATGCTCTTCCGTAGCTGCAAGGAAGAGATGAAGCCGAGGGAAACTCCTTGGTTCCGTCCTACAATCACACATATCTATCCCTCATCATCAACCAAGCTCAATCATTTCATCTTGCAGTTGAGTATCGCCTCATGCAATTCCAACCAATCCATACCGATCAAAACGTCATAAGATCCTAAGATCGTTACATACAGGTTGGACCTGGTGACAAACTCTCCAAATTTAGGGGTACAACCCATAACCCTTCCTCCAACCTTTTTTTTAGCTCCCGAAGCCATATCTACGAAGCTAAAATCATCTTGTTCAACTTCCTTTACCTTCATCCTTTTTAGCATTGGACCCGAAATGAAACTCTCGGTAGCACCGGGATCTATCAAAATACTAAGGGTTTGGTCAGGGACGATACTCGATGTCTCAAGCACATTCAACTAGTGCTCTTCCTCGAGGTTATTCACCACTTCATAAATCTAATGGGCCTTTCCCATATCTCCCACGATAGTGGGTCTAGCTGATATAGACTCTCTAGTCCTCTACATTGGGAAGTCATGCTGGTAGTGTGGCTCCCCACACATCCAACACCCCTTCTTCGATCCATTACTCCTCATACTCGAAGTAGAAGATTAATTATAACAATAATTCCAAACTCAAACTTCTTGACCTAAGTTTCTAGGTAACTTGGTGTGGAGCATATCGAAGCAGCTCCAAAATGAGCCTCGTACTCTGGCACCATGCAACTACCTCGTCACAAGGCATCGAACTCGTTGAGATGATGCTCAATGAATTCCTTAGAAACATACCTCTCTTGTAACTGTCCCTCGAAGAGTTCCCATGACACATTGCCGACGATCATGTTCAAAAGGGGCAAGAGTGTCTTCTGCCATAAATGAGCACTCCCCTTCAGTTGAAAGACCACCATGTGGACCTTCATGCTGGAGTTCGTAAATGCGAAGTGCAAAGCACAAGCCTTTCTCTACAACTATGATTAAATGACACCACCATTTGTGACACTCATGGATGCTAGAAATCATCTCTCTCTGATGCCATATGTAATGACCCCACTTCGTTACGACTACAAGCAAACAACATTGAATTTTTTTTTTTTTCTTTTGTGTTTGGAAGAGAGGCAACAAGAAAGACAGTTAACCACACCACTGATGACAAATGAAAACATGCATTCCAGGAAAATGGGCAACTATGACTCCACTCACTAACACAAAGGCAACTAGGTGAATCAAACGTAGAACAACAAGGAGGAACGACTACTCACCCGACACAAAATGACCATGTCTACAAGCTAAGGGACAACATCCCCATCCCGATGCAACATTCAAACAAAAATGAATATAACCTCTAGGCACACGAACCCAATGCTTGAAGGCATTCAACCCATGTGTCATAAAGCAACTTGAAATGCTTGACAACACTCACATAGAACGCACCGACTCTAGCCAAGTTCTCACTCACTGCTATCCCATAGGGCATGCCATGACCCCGCCATCAGGAATCATGCCTTTCCTAAGTGATAGATGCATCAATAACCTTGGCACAACATAAGCTATCTGGACTGAGGTCTCTAGACAAACTGATGTGCTAGGAACTGAATACCGATAAGAAAAACAACATCCATACCCCAACAATAGATCGAAAAAATGCCAGAGGAAGAAGACAAGGGATGATGCAAGACAATACATGAAATCATCCCTGACCCAACCAATCACCCAGACTAAACCAGTCAATGAATACAATCTATTTTAACATGGGTTCAATTCTAAATGGGGCACGTCAATGTTAAAATTAGTTAATAATGCACCTGCTAATTTAGCGTTAATACAATCAATCTTGCAAGTCTACATAAGCAATATTTAAACTATACTTATAAATACCATCTAACCTCTATTATAATCAGTTTAGCAATTCTAAAATTGGAAATCTAGTCTTTACTCACCAACCTAATTTTAATCATTAATACAATCTAATTGGGCAATTCTACATTAATCCAAAATCTCCATCCAACTATCCATTAACTTCAATAACAATATTAACAAGCTTAATGTAGGATGTTACTATTATAACACCTATGAACAATTTAATCTCAACGTGTAGTCTAGCTATACTGACTGAACCAATAATACTAGTCTATTATCATTGAGAAGGAAACTACTAACTACTAACATCGTTGTCGCAATATAAGAAGGAAATTAACATAGCAGTTACCTAATGATTAAATTAGCAATGACAAGGCCATTTACTTGACTGTTATCATAACAAGTAATAAATCAATAACAAGGTGATTAACATGTTGATTAACATAACAATTAATATAACAGTAAAAAGGCAATTACATGATTGTTAACATAAAAATTAATAGCTCAATAACAAGGTGATTTCATACTGTTTAACCATTTAAGTCGTTGCAACAATTAATCAAAAAGAAGAAATTTGTTGATGACCAATTCATGGTAGCAAATAACATGGCAATTAATAAGGCAATAATATAGCTTTTATCATTGTAATTAAGATGGTAATTAATAGTAAAACACAAGCAACATTGAAGGCAAAATGGTGTCCAATCCAACAACCACAGTCAACCATTTAAAGGGGCAAAACATGGTCACACCAACAGCAAAATGCAGTGCCAGTTAATGGAAAATCGTTGTGCCATACCTCAGCAAGCATAGGCTACCAATTAATGGCAAATCATGGGTATTTAATAGCAACTCAGTCCATCATTTGAAAGCAAAAATGTGGGCATTTAAAACAACAAACTCAGTCTCATTTACAAGAAAAAATGTGGGCATTTAAAAGGACGATCTATGTCTCATTTGAAAGCAAAAATGTGGGCATTTTAAACGGCAAACTTAGTCTCATTTGAAAGAAGAAATGTGGGCATTTTAAATGACAAACTCAGTCTCATTTGAAAGAAAAAAGGTGAGCATTTTAAACAGAAAACTTAGACTCATTTGAAAGAAAAACGTGGGCATTTTAAACAACAAACTTAGACTCATTTGAAAGCAAAAACATTTTTCCATTTCCAGGATACTAATACCAAATGAAAAAATGAATCAATTAATTTATCCCTTTCCCGAATACCAATACAAAATGCAAACATGAATCAATTCGTTTTTCCATTTCCAGAATACCAATACAAAATGCAGACATGAATCAATTTGTTTTTCCATTGCCATAATACAAATACAAATGCAGACGTGAATCAACTCATTTTTCCATTGCCAGAATACCAATACAAATTGCATACAATAGTAAGAGAACCAAAAGGATCCAATCATCCAAGGACAACAACAGAGGTAGACAACTAATAGGTTCATCCTTTTCTCATCTTCTTCGCACAGAAAGGCAGGGTGTTGAGATCCATAGGTCTATTAACATTGAAGCAACGACCATAGATCAGGCTCCTAGCCAACTTCCCAGGCAAGGAATGATGAGCTAGGGATGAAGGGAAAACAACCACAATGGTCACAATCAATACACCATAGGGAGGTCAAGACATGTGGGGGAACGAAGGCCATGGGAGTCAATCAATCATCGAGCTAGGCTACAAAAATTTCAGTCAACAATCTAGACAATCAATATACTTACCCAATTAAATAATTAGATCCCAAGCATAAATCCTTCAACAATCTACCATACAAAATGAAGAAATTGTACCATCACCTGATCTCCCACTCTGAGTTGAAGTCCCATACACTCCGTACAACTCCCTCTTGTCGACCGACAAGACTTCACCTGTACCTCCCAACCAATGCTAGGGTTACTCTTCTTACCCCTTATCTCCTCGAGCCACAAAGGGATCACACACGCTAACCATAGAATCAACTAGATCCCAGCTCGCCTCGCAAGGCCGAGCTACCTCTCTGCACCTGTCTATGTAAATGTAGTAAAACAACATGCCATCATCCCATAATGCCTCATAATCGAAATCAAATGTTTTAATAGCATAAATAATCAGGATCACTTGCGAGCAAGTTGATGCAGGAGCATCTCTCCATGCAGCCAACCAACCATCCAGCCACGTCAGCGCGCACGCATTCAAAGGTTGAAGGGAGGAAAACCCTCATCCAAATTTGAATTGAATGTAAATTAAATGTTTTAGGCTAGTGATCCATAGAAGCCGTGCCTTTGCGCAGGCTATAGATAAGATAGGCATTTATTGTAGATCGACTGAGATCTAGTTCTGATTAACAGACTGGACAACCATTGAATGAAATTGAATAGGGTAGGTGAACCTGGAGGGAAGTGCTAAGAGACCCTCGGGTAAAATAGAAAGTCAGATCTCATTTTGAAGAAAAAAAAGGGGAGATAGGAGTTGAGTTAGAGTAGAGAGGAGCCAGGGAGAGCTCAGGAACACCATTGTAAAGATACAGGCATTGTTGCCATTTATTAATATAAACAGAGCAGTTTTTCCTGCATATTCTGTGTATATGGATGTCTGTGTGTGTTCCCTATGTATATTGTGAATGTATGACTGTTGATGCATTCTGCAGGAGTTGTGGTTGATTTCAGGGTTGAAAGTCTTTGAGGCTTCATACCAGAGGGTGTGACAGAACACTGAGGTTCTGAGAGCCGTGCACAAGAGGTTGCAGTTCTGAACTCTGAGGAGTCAAAAAAAGACGTGTTGAGGCACAGAGACTGAAGTCAACAACTCAGGAGAAGAATATGATCCAGGTGGATATCGGGGGCCACCCACCTTTTCCAAATGGCTCAAAACAGTTTTCTGGCCATTTTGGCAATTTACTATTTTTAGCAGGTTTTCACTTCCGGGGCCATTTTGAGGGCCT
>ML779167.1:682043-699719 GCA_009831015.1 Picea engelmannii
TTTTTTTTTTTTTTTTTATAGCTACAGGGTTATGCTTTGGTCTGAAGAATGTTGCAGTGCTAAAATCCCCAAATTCTAAACTAGAGAGTATTTACTTAGCAACTCGAACATAGATGTGCATCAATAGATCTTGCCGGTTTAATATGTTTATGTTGTTGTTTATGTTCCCCAAGGGTTAGGTATTCAAGGGTTCTACAGACAAGGGTTTTCCCTGTGCTATAGCTCTCTGATATACGTACGGGGTCCAATAGTAGTACTCGGCCCAATATCTCAAGGCACTAACTAAGGAGGATAGACTATACCCTTAGCTGTACTACCCAACTACCCAGGTACTAGAGAGTATCTTCTCAAGTGTTGTTCTCGGTGACACTATAGCAGTCCGGCGGCCGATAGGTTTATCTAAATAGGGCTTCAGGAAATCTAGGTTGATCCATACACAGGTGTTGTCTGATACGCTACCACTCGAAGGGGTACCAACAGGGGTTACAAGGGTGGCCAACAGATGTGCGCTTAAGAACCACTTGTATTTCCTGCGTGTATGAATCCCTCAAGTCCGGGTTTATGCGCGTAACGACAGATCTCTGTGGATTAAAGATGTCGGAATACGTCTCTACCCTGAAAAAAAAATACCCACAATTTCTGCAAAGGAAAGTGCTCTGATACCACTTGGAAGATACCAGATATATAAAATATGCAGAACATAAATAAAATGCTAGTAATGGCAGAATAACAGTAAAATATCCAGCATAATATTCACAATACATAGAAATGATATACGAAATAGCAATAGAAAACTAATTTGATTCAAAAAGAAATGTTCACAGGCCTCTTCGAGGGGGTAACCTCTAGTCGAGCAGAGATCTGTTACAATAATCTCCCAGCTAGGGTTCACATACCCTCGCCCCTTATTTATACTAAATATGTCTATTAAGAGAAGCATCTAGAGGAAGATCCTTCTAGAAGCGGAAGCTTCTATTAGGTATTCTTACATCTACCTTATTCTATTTTATTGAAAGGCCTTATTAATATTGACCTTTATTACATACGAATACATTGGTCTACCTATGTGCAGGTTAGGACCTTAACATCGGCCCTCGGGTCAAGGTCCGCTACATGATCGTTCTAATTACTGCCTTTGAGTTGGATTGACTCTTCGATTCCTTCTTGGAATCTATTTCCTATCGATCCATAGGTCCTTTTTAGAAGCTCCCTTTTGCAAACAACACTAGGTGCGAGCTCCACCTTCTCCATGCAACCACAACACTATGACCAAGGCCTAATCCCAAAGGTTCTTGTCGCAACTTGCAATCTCGCGAGTTCGCGAGTCAAAACTCCTAACTCTTCCTTCCCAATATCACGATACCCGCGATCATGAAATGGGTATAGCTCCCTTCTGTCGATGCCCTCTATGCATGACCACTGGCTAGGCTAAGTGCTAGCTCCAATCGCGACTTCATGACTTCTCAAGTCAAGGGATTGATCCTTCGTGCTCTTCCTGTGCGAACCTTCGAGACTTGAAAGTTAGCAAGGTTTGACCTTCCCTTCGCACTTCTCGCAACTCACCACTTCACAAGTTGTAGCGTCGAGCTCCCATGCTCTTATCCCGCGAATGCCCAAGACACGAGAAGTCAACAGAGTGTTGACTCCTTTCGCTGGGCGACACAGGTCCGCCTGTCTATCACTCGGGCCCACCTTGTGGTTCTGCCATGTGTCTCTTCGTGCCCGACTCTCAGCACTTCATGACTTCTGATGTCGAGAAGAGGTCCTCTCAACCTCCGAACCTCTAAATGCATGATAGGTGATGGGGTTCCTGATCCAACAGTCCTCCCATTATTTAGATCCAATGGTTTTCCTTGATCCTCGTGATTTCACAACTTCGTGACTTGGAGCACCCAATCTTTGGGATCTCACTTTATGAACCTTCGAGTTCATGAGATCTGAATCCTAGACCCCTTCGGCACTTCACCAATCCTTCGATCGCTACCACCTATCCTCCTCATATGGAAGACTCTGATCTTCGTGCGACTTCACCACTCGCAAAGTCAAGAGACTTCCTCCTCTGACTCCTAATGTCAGAATTCTCGATAGAGAGGATCTCATGACACCTGTCCTCCTTCCAACGAATGGCTCAGATTCTTTCGTGACTTCACCACTCGCAAAGTCAAGGTTCTCACCTCTATGAGTACCGGTGCCCCAATCTCTGAAATGAACGATTCCACGACACGCATCCTCCCACAGACGGATGGTTCATATCCCCTTTCGCTATTTCAGGAGTTCTGATGTCGAGTGCCTGGACTTTCGTCCTCCAGACCCTCAAACTTTCAAGCACTGAAATCCCAAGATGCGATACTCCTTCGGGAATTTATCTTTGTTGTTCACGAAGGTTTAACCCCCATGCATCTCCTGTTATATCTAATGGCTGATGGTTGTTCACTCAAGATTTGACGGTTCAGATCATCTCTCCCGTGCACTCCTCCCGCACTGCCTCCTGGACGTGGAAACCTTCAACGGTCCAGATCTTCTCGGCTGAATCTGATGGCAATTATGCTCCTCCTGAGCTTATGCACACTTTCTTCCCGGACATGTAATAATTTCCAAAAGACTAAGGCCTCAACCTTGAATTGTTTTCCCTGTGAGCTCTGCGACTTTGAGTTCTCTCCTGCACATATAAAAATGCTGTCCCTCCTGAGCTTTGGGAACTCTAACTCTTCAAAGAGTTTTGTGACTTCTGCACTCCTCGCAGAGTCTTTTCACACACAGTTCTATCTCTTTTGAGTTTTTCCAGATACTCAGGCCTCTAAGGGATTTTATCCTTTTTTCCTTCTCCTTCAGATGGAGAAATTGGATGCCCTCCTATCTATCCTTCACTCAAGCAACCTCTTGTTGAGTGTTTCAGGGTGTTCAACAACCCTGCGAAGATCCTTCAGTGGACTCTTCTCCTATATCTGAACTCAAATAGTTCATTCTGTGTGCTTTGGCACTTACTCAATTCCCTCTTGGTAGAGTCTCAAGAATCCTCAATGATTCTTTCTTCTTACGAACTCCTAGCAGAGTTCTTTCTTTGTGCACTCCTTGCACTGGCTCAATGCCCACCTGGAAGAGATTTACAGAACTCCCAATAGATTTTTTGTCTTCTTCTGAACTCACAATAGAGTTCTTCTTCTGTGCACTCCTTGCATCTGTTCAATGCCCACTTGGCAGAGCTTTACAGAACTGAAATAGAGTTTTTGTCTGCAACTGTGTTTTGCCTACACAACCTTGCCTCCTGACGTGTTCAACAGCCTCACAGACCTTGCCCGAGTTGATGATTTCAGCTTCTATCCCCACCTGACACATCTTTGTTTGAATCCACAGAGTTCAGAAGTGCTTTTGTGCACTAGTATTTAGAGACTGAAGTACTCTGTCACGCCCTCCTGGCATGAAACCACAAAGAACCTCTCAAGCCTGAAAAATTAAACAACTCCCTGCAAATTCAAACCTTTAGCATACATCTATAGCATAAACAGAACACACAAAAGACATTCACAGAACATAGAATTCATGCAGGAAAAACTGTTGTCTTTGTATTAATGGAAAATGCCTTTTTTCACAAGGTGTTCCTGAGCATAGCCTATAACAAGGTCTCGGCTCCCTCTCTATTTTGCATACTCTCTTCTATTACAACTATAACAAAATGAGATTGTAATTGATATTTTACATGAGGGGGCTCTTAGAGCGCTTCCCTCCAACCTCACCTACCCTATTCAATTACATTGAATGGGTTGTCTAGTCCACAATCTGGATCTAGATCTCAACATTCAACATTTAAGGCCTACCTACTTCTATGCCTATGTAAAGCATAGCCTCACGACTCAACGACCTAAAAAATTTAATTACATTCAATTTCAAAATTGAAAACGAGGGTTGTGCCTCTCTTCAGCCTTGAATGCACGCGCCGACATGGCTTGCTCATTGACGTGGAGAGATGCTCCTGCATCATACTCCTCAGCTGAAAAATTCATGATCTCCTGCTCATGAGCTTCCACTCTCAGCTATGGAAATCCTCCTGGATCCCAAATCATCATCTGGAGTTGTTTCCTCACTCCACTTCCTTGTTGTTGTTGCTTCTGTTGTTGCTTCCTTTCTGCACAACTACTCCTCGTTGGTAGTTTTTGCTGACCTGATCATCAGCTCCCTCATCTTCTCGATCACTTCATCTAGTTGCTCCAGTGGATGGCTCTGCTTTTGTAGTCTCCTCAGTTGCAAAAATTGACTACAATTGGGTAGATCATTACGATCTCCCATGCCATCTTCTTCATCTTTTGTGGCCTTAACTTGCCACCCTGCTGCAAAGTTCAGCTCTACAATCTTCATCACCTTTTCAGCTCCCTAGCTGAAATCTCTGAGTGATTCCTCAGAATGATCCTCTTCCAATACCTGCTCATGGCAGTCACCTGTTGGCTCTAGATTGTTCAGCCAATCCTCTATCATCTCTAGCTCCATCTCCCATGGAGTGATCAATCTACCTCCCTGCTCTTCGACTTATTTTACTGTCAACTTCAGTGCTGTAGCTTCCTTCTTTTTAGATTCATGGCTCAAAGTATGGAGCCTTTCCTTAGAATGCTCATTCTCTTCTTCTTAGGCAGCCTCAGACATTTTCTCCAATTCTTCTCTAACAGTCTCAGCTATTTGTCCTGCTTCTGCCGTTGCTACATTTGCAACACGAATTTCTGCCTCCTCTTGGGAAAATGGTAGGAATATCTGAATTCCCCCAATCATTAGAATATTCCTCAGATCATCCTCCTCTGTCAACTCCTCAAGCTAATTCAAACTCACCTCTAAGTTTATGAGACCCTCAGATAGTCTAATCTGCTCATCCCTGCCCACCTCGCAAATTGGGATTTTCCTGCTGCCCTTCTGGTAGTCTATGAGATCCCACAATGATCTCGATCCATTGCCCACCTGGAAATGTGAAATTCCCTGGCTGTCCTCATGACAGTCTATGAGATCCCCCAGTGATATCAACCCTTTGCCCACCTGGCGATTGGGAATTTCTGGGATGCCCTCCTGGTAGTCCTTGAGATCTTTAGCTGATTCCAATTCTTCCTCACTATTGAGGCTTCTCCTAGTCTCTGGTTCACATATCTGAACCATCTTCTCTGGTCCATTGAGGTTTTCAACATGCCTCAACCATCCTCTTAACAACATGTGCTGTCTTTTAGCCATCAACTCCTTGACTGACCATTTTGCTTTAGGCTTCCTCATGGGCCATTCATATACCCATCTCAACTTGGCATTTTGTTGCATCTCAAATGCAAGTTCATACATTCTTGCATTCATCTCAGTGTGTTCTTCATCCCATTTAGCTTTGCTCATTAGCTCTTGGTATTTCCTTCTAGCACTCGTATAACATTTAGTAGCCATCTTGTTGTTCTTGTCTGCCCTCCTGGCAAACTTGCTACTGTCACTCTAATCCTGAGTGTCTCCAACCTCTTCCTACAGTCCCTCCTGACTGTCTATGGACTGTTGCCTACATGCAAATGATCCATATAGAGTTTCAATACTTTGTCTCCTTCTTACTCCTCCTACCTGCAGTACACAGATAAAGTATCAACTCTGATACCACTTGATGTGTATCAGAGTGCTCCTTCACCTCCAACTTCCCTTTCCTGAAATCTACAGACAAGATTCGAGCTCCAATACCACTTGATGCAGACCCCCAACCCTCTATCGGCCCTTGGGTCAAGGTCTGCTACAAGATCGTTCTAATTCCTTCCCTTGAGTTGGATTGAATCTTCGATTCCTTCCTAGAATCTCTTTCCTATCGATCCGCAAGTCCTTTTCAGAAGCTCCCCTGTGCAAACAACACTAGGTGCGATCTCCACCTTCTTTATGCGACCATAGCAGTATGACCAAGGCCTAATTCCAAAGGTTCTTGTTGCAACTCGCAATCTCGCGAGTTCGCGAGTCAAAACTCCCGACTCTTCCTTCCCAATCTCACGATACTTGAGATCATGAAATGGGTATAGCTCCCTTCTGTCGGTGCCCTCTACGCGTGACCACCGGCTAGGCTAAGCGCTAGCTCCCGTTGCAACTTCGCAAGTCGAGGGGTTGAGCCTCCGTGCTCTTCCCATGTGAACCTCTGAGACTAGAAAGTCAGCGAGGGTTCACCTTCCCTTCACACTTCTCACAATTCACCACTTCGTGAGTTGTAGCGTCGAGCTCCCGTGCTCTTATCCCGTGAATCCTCGATACGTGAGAAGTCAATGGAGTGTTGACTCCTTTCACTGGGCAACACAGGTCTGCTTGTCTATCACCCAGGCCCACCTTGTGGTTCTGCCACGTGTCTCTTTGTGCCCAGCTCTCAGCACTTCATGACTTGTGATGTCAAGAAGAGGTCCTCTCAACCTCCGAACCTCCAAATGCATGATAGGTGATGGGGTTCCTGATCCAACGGTCCTCCCGCTCTCTGGATCTAATGGTTGTCCTCGCTCCTCATGATTTTTTAACTTCACAACTTGGAGCACCCAATATTTATGCTCTCACTTTGTGAACCTCCAAGTTTGCAAGATGTGAATCCTAGACCCCTTCGACACTTCGTCGATCCTTTGATCACTACCTCCTATCCTCCTCATATGGACAAATCTGATATTCTCATGACTTCTCCACTTGCGAAGTCAAGAGACTTCCTTCTTTGACTCTTGATGTCTGAATCCCTAATAGAGAGGATCTCGCGACACGTGTCCTCCTTGCAACGGACAACTCAGATTCTTTCACAACTTCACTACTTGCAAAGTCAAGGCACTCACCTCTGTGAGTCTCGGTGCCCCAATATTCGAATGTACAATTCCGTGACACGCGTCCTCCCGTAGATGGATGGCTCAGATAGCCTTTCACTATTTCGGGACTTCTAATGTCGAGTGCCCAAACTTTCTTCCTCCAGACCCCCAAACTTTCGATCGTCAAAATCTTGAGATGCGATAGTCCTTCGATACTTTTTCTTTGTTGTTCACGAAGGTTTAACCCTTGTGCATCTCCTGTCAGATCTAAGGGATGATGGTTGTTCACTTGAGATATGATGATTCAAATCATCTCTCCCATGCGCTCCTCCTGCACTTCCTCCTAGACGTGGAAACCTTCAGCAGTCCAGATCTTCTCGGCTGAATCCGATAGAAGTTATGCTCCTCCTACGCTTATGCACACTTTCTTCACGGACTTGGAAGAATTTCCAAAATCTTAAGGCCTCAACCTTGAATTCTTTTCCCTGCGAGATTTGCAACTTTGATTTCTTGCCTGCATGTATAAAAAAACTATCCCTCATGAGCTTTGGGAACTCTAACTCTTCAAAGAGTTCTGTGACTTCTGCACTCCTCACAGAGTCTTCGCACACATAGTGATATCTCTTCTGAACTTTTCCAGATACTCAGGCCTCTAAGGGATTTTATCCTTTTTCCCTTCTCCTTTAGATGGAGAACTTGGATGCCCTCCTGGATATCCTTCACTCAAGCAATCTCTTGCTGAGTGTTTTAGGGTGTTCAACAACCCTGTGAAGATCCTTCAGTGGACTCTTCTCCTGTCTCTAAACTCAAAGAGTTCCTTCTGTGTGCTCTGGCACTTACTTAATGCCCTCTTGGAAAAGTCTCAATAATACTCAGTGATTCTTGCTTCTTACAAACTCCTAGCAGAGTTCTTCCTTTGTGCACTCTTTTCATTGTCTCAATGCCCACCTAGTAGAGCTTTACAGAACTCCCAACAGATTTTCTGTCTTCTTTTGAACTCACAACAGAGTTCTTCTTCTGTGCACTCCTTGCACCTATTCAATGCCCACTTGGCAGAGCTTTATAGAACTCAAAGAGATTTTTTGTCTACAACTATGTTTCGCCTACACAGCCTTGCCTCCTAAGGTGTTCAACAACCTCATAGACCTTCCCCGAGTTGATGATTTCAGCTTTTGTGCCCACCTGGCACGTCTTTGTCTAAATCCACAGAGTTCAAAGGTGCTTCTGTGAACTGGTATTCAGAGACTGTAGTACTCTGTCACGCCCTCCTGGCATGAAACCAGAAAGAACCTCTCAAGCCTGAAAATCAAACAAATCCCTACAAATGAAAACCTACATCATACATCTACAGCATAAACAGAACACAGAAAAGACATTCACACAACACAAAATTCATGCAGGAAAAACTGTTGTCTTTGTATTAATGGAAAATGCCTATTTTTACAAGGTGTTCCTGAGCACGGCCTGTAACAAGGTCTCGGCTCCCTCTCTTGCACTCTCGCTCTCTCTCGTGCATACTCTCTTCTGTTACAACTATCAAAAATTGAGATAGTAATTAATATTTTACATGAGGGGGCTCTTAGAGAACTTCCCTCCAACCTCACCTACCCTATTCAATTACATTGAATGGGCTGTCTAGTCCACAATTTGGATCTAGATCTCATCCTTCAACATTTAAGGCCTGCCTACTTCTACGCCTATGCAAAGCACGACCTCACGGCTCAACAACCTAAAAAATTTAATTACATTCAATTTCAAAATTGAAAATTAGGGATGTGCCTCTCTTCAATCTTGAATGCACGTGCCGACATGGTTGGCTAGCTGGCTGACTGATGTGGAGAGATGCTCCTGCATCATTTTCCATAGGTCAGAATTGAACCATTTATAGACTTCAAGTGGAACTCAAGGGATGATTCGAAACATTTCGAGTATATGGAAGGCCAAGGATCATTGATCTCCTCACGTGACATGGAAACCCGACACCATTTTTCATTTTTCGGAACATTTCCCGACTTACACTAGTTGTAGTGGTGCAACATGCGTATATGCATGTTGTATAGTAGGAAATGTGCGTATATGTGGTGTTGTATAGTAGGCAAGGTGCGTATATGTGGAAAAAATGTATTTTTATCTCTGGGACATGCAAAAAGGGATGAAAAGTCTACACAGGGAAATGGAAAAAGGCCTTCTATGCAAGACTGTATGGGGTGAGACAAATATTTCTATAACAAAGTTTTATCTTGATTATTTACTATCCATTTAGTTTTTTCTACTGATTTCTTTTGTACATATTTCTAAGAGGTTAAAACAAATCAAATGGCTCCATTGGAAATTTGACTTTACTTAGTTCTAGTTGTTCTTATAGAGTAGAGTAGAATAGGAGCAGTAGTAGTTTAATTTTGTTTGTTTGTTTTTTCGTACCAAAATAAAGTAGTTATGGTGATATCCAAGCTACAAATAAGTTATCATCAAGGAAATATCAGTCTTTATTTTTCATCTTTCTATTAAATACACATAGTAAGTTTTATCTTTAATATTTCATCATTAAGAGTTAATTAATGTTTGAAAGAAACATTTTTGTCAATTAAAATGATGACCATGATGATTAACATCCACTAAGACCTAATTGGTCTATCATACCTTAAGAGGGTAAGTAATTATTTGTGATTCTTTAGAATTTTTTTTCTATGCTCGAAAAGATTTAAGATAATCTTTCTAAGATGACCATACTTTTGTTGAGTTAAGAGGTTAGGAAGGTTGGTACTATGATCAATATTTTGAAAATGAGATCTAATATGGGTATAGGCTAGACAATCTAAGAGAAAGTGCTTTTCATCTTCAACCTTTCAGTGTCACAAAGGTGACACACTCTTTCATCCCATGGTGTTTTAGGAATTGACCAATGACCAATTTCATTGTGGATCTCGTGAGAATTTGTTCTTATCTTAGCAATGCTTATTTTCTTCTTTACACTTGGAAAAACAGATAGATAATTTTGATCTTCTAGATTATGGTTGATTACTTCTTTATGATACCTTGATTTTTTTTTTCCTCTAACTCTTTATCACACCACATCTTGATGTATACTCATATTTGAACTGTAATGATAACTATGATTTAGATTTAGATTAAGCATAGTGTATTTTATTGCTTTTCGTTTGAATGAGGTAGTTGTGAATATTCTGGACTAATATTGAGTTATCACCAAGGTAATTATTCACCTTTTATTCTAGTCCTTATTTCTCATCTTGATATGTTTATCTTCATTAAGTTCTTAAGATTATTTGTAATACCTGATTATTAAAGATTATCCATTATTTTTCATGAAGAAAGATATGATAAAAGGACAATACTTTGGTCAAGTTCTCATGAGAAATATTATAATCATAACTTCACTTCATGTTCGAATCTTACTTTGCAATAAAATCTTAATTAATTACAAACTTTCAAGACATAACTCATCGTTATCTCAACTTAAGTGAAAATGCATATATTAAATCTATTCTTTCTCTTTATGTTGAGGTATCTTTTCTCATTCAGCCTTGTTGAGCTTTTCATGTATTCATGGCATATTAAGTTACCTTTTCTTTTGGGTTTGTATTTTTCTTTTTAGGTAGTTTGAAAATTTTGATTAGTGGTTTGTTTTCATTTCTACTTCTAGTGTAGATTTGGTTTCTATCACTATTGTCTAGTATTTCATTTTCACTCTTGTATAGTTGTTTTCTTTTCTTTGCTCTTTGTTTTTATTTCAATTTTGTGATGTCTCCAAAGTTCATATGGGGGAAATCTATTTTTAGCAACATCAATTGGTGAACCTGGGAAATTTTTACTCTATCACTGCGATAAGATTTCATTTATCTAAATATTATCCTTACCAAGTTTATATTTTCTCTTACATCAATCAATGAATACATGAAACATTAAGATACAAATGGAGTATTATAGTTCACCTATACAATGGAACAAATATGCTACAATATTTTCTTTGAATCCCTCCCTTATCCCTCCACGGTTAAACTAAGTCTTATACATTGCTAGATGAAGAGAAGGTTAGTGGGGTCAAATTTTAACAAGTACTACATTTATATTCTTTTATAAACCTACTTGTACCACCCTTGCCTCTTCACCCAATTGCCAAAATAAATTCTCTAACTAAGCAAATCAAATGGGTGGAAAAACAAGAGAGTTAAAAAAAATTAAATATGGGAAGTGAAAGCAAACCCGTTGAGGCTATGGATGCTTGTAGGCAGTGGGGTCATGCTTGTATTGTGATGATACATCTTTCTCAGGGCTATGGACACTTGCGGAAACGAAACAATGTCGGGAAAAAGAGGTAATTTTACATTCACTAGATGTATATTAATCTCAAAACCTCCTATCCTTACCTTTGTTATCCAATAGTAGAAATAATATAATATAGTAATATTCCCTGTATTTGTATTCATTGATTTAAGGTTGGTCATTCAAGTAGTTTCAATTTTAAGAAATTATCTTACTTGATTCATCTTATGTGGGACCCATAAAAGTGATGCATTGTACAAGAAAACTACAAAACTTTTCATTTAATCTTTGATAAATTTGATCCTATTATCTAAAACTAGAGACAACTCATTCTCCCAACATGTCACCAATTGTTGTGGAAAACAAAAACCCCCAATTGTTGTGGAAAACAACAACCCCCATATGTCCTTCTCATTTTCATTGAAAAATTAAGGGGCACTCCATTTAATTTTTTAGTTTACTTCCTCTTTACCGTATTTGAATTTTTTTGTCACTTGATTTGAAGGGATGGTTTCATAAAGTTATTGTTTGCACTTTCTTCTCAATATTATGGTTTATTTTATTTGGTGCCTTAGATGTTCTATTGGCTTGAAAATACACTTATCTAAATGTGTGTTACAATGATTTTTATTCTTTTCTTTAAAATTTGTAATTTATGGTGAAAAGAGTAAATTAAAACATGATAAAGATTAGTGGAAATCATTGAAGGTAAGTATACATCTATTTTCAAATATTACTCTTGAAGACTTACATATATTTAAATATACAAAGATTCTTATCATTTGAAAATAGTAAATTCACACAAATACTATGTCTTTAATTTTTCTAACATGCCATAGATTTTTCTATACATATTTTATTTTATTTGTATATATTCCTCATTAGTAGTTTATAACAATTTTTAATCATTTCCACTTCCTTTAATCATAGACATTTAAATTGTAATACCATCATAGAGAAATGGTAAAGGTTGGAATGTGAGTTCTATTTTTATTTTTATTTTTTAAGTTTTTTAATTACATACAACCTCTTTTCTCGAAACTTGTGCTCACTACCTCATAGTTTATTTTATTTGAAAAGGGGTTTAAATGCTATTTTTTTATCACCTATTTAATTGTTTTTCATTCCTTGTATTTTCACTAAGAACACGAATTTGTAAAAGGATGCGACCAATGATTACGTAGTTTTTCATACATGATGATTAATGTCGAATCATATGAAAATTCACCTGATCACGAAGGAAATGGTAGTCACCCACTTTTAATAGTTGGGACAACAACTTATAAAATATTTGCATGCCATATATATGTATATCAGTGCACGCAACAAAGGATTTATCCATCAAAGACAAAGGCGCTACCATCTCACTTAATGACTGAAAAATAGTTTCATCATATCTCCGCGAAAATTGAAAGGTGCCAACTTAGGAGTCTACGAGGTCCAAAAGTGACAGGGTATGCATCTGATATGTGGATTTCATGAGATCACAAAATTTCCACCAGTTCATTGTAAAATGACACTAGTTGGTTGTAGATTTCATGAGATCACAAAATTTCCACCAGTTCATTGTAAAATGACACTAGTTGGTTGTAGATTGATAGAGTCAAAATTTCACCTTGTAGCCCAAACGCCCAGAAAATGTGGAATATTGCTCACAAAGAAATACAAATGGGAGATCGACATCTCAAAATTCTCGAGAACAATGGATCGATGGCTCTTGTAGGTCGGTTTTCAAATGCTCATATCTCATGAACGAAAAGCCTCATTGGAAATCCTATTCAATGGAGAACAATCTGTAAGAAACCATTTGACCAGATTTGAATGACAAACTTTCCTTAAATTTAGTATAAAAAAGGCGTTGTGAATTTGCAACAATTTTATTTTCGTAGATAGTTTCAGGATATTTCATTGTGAATTTGTTCCAGATCGTTTATTTGCCTACAAAATCACAAGAAGAAGCAATGGAAAGTAGAGAGATTTAATTTTCGATTTGTTTTCAGAATGTTTGTTTTTGAATGTTCCCAGATTTGGATTTTTAATGTTGATTTTGATTTTTTTTTGTTGGCATAGTTTGTTGTAGAGAATGATTATCTAGAACCTTAGAGCGATGGGATTGGAGTGATGAAGAAATATGATAGATTTTTTAACTGATAAAATGGATCAGGAAATCCTCATTCGGATAGGGGCAAAACAATTCTTTGTTTTAGAATGTATTTATAAATTATAAATAAGAGCTATGAAAGCGAACCAAAATGGGGGAGTGTGCTCATTGCATTATTGTAATGGGAAAATTACTTTTTAAGAGGACTTACTACCTCTTGGATCAAAACAGAAGGAAGTCATTATTTTGTAAACAATGTGAACACTACAGTTCAGTTTTGAGGATAGAATACAGATATCATTTACTGTATTATTTATTCTTTGTCTGAGTGTAATTATATATTAAACATTATTTGTTAAATAAGATAACTCATGCTTATTTAGAATCACTGACAAGTTGCCTTGCAGGGTTGAACAAAGGAATATTTACGACTGAATGTTGTGTTTGGGCAGGCTTTTGGGCACTATATACTATATATATAATAGCTTAGTGTCTCATAGGTATTTTTAGAAATCATGTTATGTCATAAAAATATTTTTGTACCTTAATATAAATCCATTGGCTCATATTTTTAATATGAATTTATGTTGCATTGAAGAAGGCATTTAAATTATTTGTTGTTAGCTATTTATCAGTTTAATGTTATGCTTTTCTTATGTTATTCTTGTCATCTTATTTGGACTATTGATGTATCTTGACATGACTTATTGGCTTGAATGAAAATTTTATTTGAATTTAGATATATGTATAATACAAGTCTGATAACTATTTCTACATATCTTCTTGATTAGCAGCAGGTCTTAGAACTATTTCTTTGTTCTGTTAGCTCCATTTTATTCTAAGTTCAAGTTGGTCATCCATATTCTATTGTCTCACTCGTGATTTCAATAGATTACATTTACTTTTGTTTTCTGCATTTTAGATTAGATTGCATATTTCATTTATTTTAATTACATTCATTTTCTGAAAGTATCCTTTGGTATGAGAAACCATTTGTGTGGCTTGGATGAGCCCTCATTTCAACTAACTTAAAAGGTTTCCATTTGCAAGGATTCTGGAAGGAGGAAAGTCTTATCTTCCTTATTGTTGATAACAACTAGCTTGATCATACATGAGTAGGCAGAAGATAGTATTAGATTAATTAGATTAGATTAACATTTTCTTTAAGTTAGTTTTAGGTAAGGGTAATTGGACCCATTTAACCAGTCAGAATCACCACATCAAACAAAAAAAATGTTCTAATTGGGGCTTGACCAGGTGATCTCCTTAATGTAACATGGACAATTCTATCCATCAACACAACCATTCATAAAAAAATATTTTCCTTTTCTTGAATAAAATATTCCAGATGTCTTCTTCCTTGACACATACCTACTGGTATCTCGATTTGAGATCCAACTTGGTGAAATATTTTATGTGCTACAATTGGTATAAGAAATTATCGATCCTGTGAAGAGGGTACTAATTTTTAAGTGTAATCTTGTCCAATGCCTTTTACTCAATACATATTCACCAAGTCACATCCTTCCTTGGTATAATTATGATAGGTGACCCACAAGGTGAGGTGCTTGATTGAATCACACCCAACTTAAAAAATTGTTGTAGTCAAGCTTGTTTACTTCATTTTCTTCCATAACGAACTATCTTTAAAACCGCATATTTGGCAATGGGAATTATGGAAATAATTGTATTCCATGCTCCACATCCCTCTTGGGTGGTATCCTTTTAGTCTCTTAGAACACTCCATTGTATTCCTGTAGAAAATCCTCCATATGATGTTTTTTCTCTTTAGTACACCACTTGAGGGATGCATTTACTCTTATCGACTCATCCTTAGATTGATTTTATCTTAGGAAAAGTATTTTTCTTAATTCAACTAATCAACTTCTTATCTTGGTTGGCGCTTACCAGTTAGATATTTGAATTTCCTTTATGCAAATTGATGATGTTGGACTTAACATCCTTTATTAGTTAGTATTGGTTTGATATATGCATGAATATCACATCCCTAATATACATGTAAGATCTTCCAAAAACTACTCCACGTAAGTCAATGGGTACCACGTCTAATTCCACTTTATAAAAGAAATCATCACTTACAACAAATTTAATATTACACTATTTCATTACCTTGATATTTTCATCCTTGTTTACCCATCTAATGGATATGAGCAAGGATTTTCATGAACCTACAATTCAATCTTAATGACCATATATTCTACTATGTGATTAGCATGTGAACCAAAGTCAAACATGATGTCTATTTTGGTCTTCTTGACTTGGATCTGGATGTGGGAGAGTTTAGTCATCTTCTTCTCTTCCTAGTGATGAAGGCTACTCACATTCACCTGCTTATACAATCATGTGTATACAATATTCTCATCCACAATGGAGCTTCTTTCAAAATGATTTCTCAAATATGTGGCTAGAATATTATTTTTCTTTGCATCCTTCTTGTGCTTCTTCAAGTTCAAATATGGATGTAGTTTCCATCACGTTTCCTCAATGTTCCCATAAATATTGCAATAGTTACAACGGTTTCCATGATACTTTCAGTGGTGTGAAGTGGATTTCAGCTTCTTATCCTTTCTCCCTTTCCACTTCTTCTTCCCCTTATAAGATTCCTCATGCTTTTTTTTCTTGGAACCCCTTCGCTACGTTTTCTTGTGGCCTATGCTTTGTAGATATTGTACCTATAAACATGCCTGATCCATTGTACTTGGATTTAAAAACATCACTTTATTTTGTATATGTCTATGTATATTGCCTAGACAATTGAGGAGTAAATCTAGGTTCTTGAGAAAAATACCAAGCACGATGGCCATCTTTTTGAACTTGGTGGTGTACTCATGCACACTTTGTACTTGATTCTTCTTGAAGTAATTCCACTGGACCCATTGTTCCTCTACATACCCAATAGGGTAGAATTAGGACTTGATGAGATTTTCGAAGTCCTCCCACCTAGTTACGGGTGGATCACCCTCGAGCCTAAGTGATTATATATAGTTTTCCCACCAGGTTAAAGCACAATATTCTAACTTTAGTCTCAAATTTAATATCTTTTTTTCTTTATATATATTGTAATGAACCCCAAATTTCATCAAAATAATTTTTTTGACTACCGTCTATTGTCATCAAAATTGGTTGATGACACAAAGATATTTTCTTATAAAGCTTATTCCACTTTGTGTGCATATAAATTTTTACTCTACTAGATTATCCATCCTGAAAGTGTGAAGGATATTTAAAACCCAACATATATCTTACTTCAATAGTCCATTAAATCACAATGTTCTTATTAAATTAACTCATAACCTAATTTAACATGAACTATGAAACCATGCTAATATATTAGAGTCATACATTTATATAATTAAATTTGTAACTATGACTATCAACGTTCATAGCATAAGTATTATGGTTACAACATACCCATGTTATCCACACTATATTAGTGTAACGACTATATAATAAAAAAAACTTGCAAACAATGTAACCCTTAGCAACAAGGTTAAAACACTAGTGGACATAACAATGCCACACTACCATACGCTAACAAACTATATTTTAAATAATGTATACGATGCACATATTTGCCGCTATGCTGTAACCCTAAGAAAATGCTATATATGTCCAACTGTAATATCATCCTCAAATATTAGAATATTAAATTTTAAGTGTACTCGAAAATAAATTTTTGTTTTTGGAAAATTCGGATTTGGAAATTATTTGCCATTTATGGAAAATCCAAATTTGGATTTTTTATTATTGTAATTAATTATTTGATGACTGTTGGGAAAATATTTGACTTTCCCAACTAACCTCTTTTGTTTTGACACATGTGAAAGACAAACTTTTTATAAATTAAATGCTATAAGATAGATGGAACAACGAGGTTAAAAGTAGCTAAGCATGACTGCATGAGTGGGGAACATACTTGAGCTACCTCAAGGCTAATTTTTACAAGTGGAAAATGTGGGATTTGACCACTAGCAGCCCCTAAAATTCGGGGATTTGTAAAGATGAAAATTTCCCAAGGAGGGAAGGAAAGACCTAGGAACATGATGCATATAAAAACAACATATGGAGGAGGCATGACACTAATTAGTATGTTGGAGAAAAGAAAATATTTTCTCTTACGAACATTGTTAGTGTGACGCAAAGGATTTTATGATTTGTGAATGGTGACTATAGAAAAGGAGAATCATTTCAATTTTCCCTTATGGACTCATGGTCAAGATAGGGGCTGAATAGAGAAAGTGAACTTGGTTGCTCTGTTCTACGGTTGGGTGGAACAAGGCTGTTCCATTTGTATTCCAACATCAGGTTTCAAATATGTATCTTGATTTGCATTCTTTGTCAATATTATGTTTGATTATTATTGGTTAGGAATGTGATGGTTTATTATAGTTCAAGGATACTAAATTGTTTTAATTGAAATCTGATGATGGTATATATATATATATATATATAAATATATGGTCATCTATACAGAAATATCGAAACTATCATATTTTCCTATTAATCATTAAATAT
>ML779167.1:702766-723663 GCA_009831015.1 Picea engelmannii
ATATATATATATATATATATATATATATATATATATATATATATATATATATATATATATATATATATATATATATATATATATATATTTTGATATGGATAGTGACAGTGTTATGGTATCGACATGATAGTTTGTAGGGTAACAATGTATTTCATTATCCATAGTGCTAAGGTTATGGATGTACAATATGACAGTTGATAGTCTTTAATATATTATGTGTTGTATTTTAGAAAGCATGACTTGACATAGACATGGTAGTTATGCTAAGGGCTAGGATAGCCTAGTCGCAACCTTCTTAATTACAAATTAGAGTATGACTCTAATCTAATAATGAAGATAAATTTTCTATGCATACAATAATGAAATAAAGATATTTCTAATGGATTATCTCTGTGTCACAATCAAATGTTGAAGAGTCGAGGAACTTTAATGCCCCCTAACAATTTTTTTTTTTCATGAAATTTTGGGTACATTACATATGGTATTAGAGATGAAGGTTAGAACACTTCGACCTTAGGGAAAGGCCAAATTATTTTAATTTTTTATTTTCTTCTAAATAAAAAAATAACAAATATGTTTACTATTACAAAAATAAAAATTGTTGGTCTGTTGTGATAATGTCAGCACAGGATGAGGAAGAAATCAGACTTGGAGAGAATCCTAATCAAGGAATTCCTAAAGAACCAAGGAATAATAATGAAGGAAGTTTAGCCACCCAGGTTTTGGAAACAATGAAGAACCTCATCATGGAATTACAACTGTTTAAAGAAGATAATGAAAAGATGAAAAAGTCACAGGAAGACCAGTTAGAAATAAATTAAATACTGCTAAATAGTATAGTAACAAATAACATCCCAAAGGATAGTGACAAAGAATAAGAAGTCAAAAAAAGGTCCTCTAAAAACTCTAGTCATGAAACATAAAATGAGAACCATGCTTTCAAAGAAACACACATGGGAGGAAACAAAACAACTACATGAAGAAAAATAAAACAAGTAGATCACCTCGAGGGTTAGTTCAAGAAAATAAAACCATCCACCTTTGATGAAGAATCAAGGAAGGGTGAAGAGGCTGAAGCATGGCTATTAGATATAAAGAAATACTTCCATATTTACAATTACTCTAGTAATATGAAATTCAGAATGGCCATTTACAACTTGAAGGGAAAGAAAGTATCTGTTGGAAAGAAGAAATACTTGTCAAAAATTTATTATGAAAGAAAGTATAAGGAATTATATGAGCTAATACTCAGACAAATGACTATGGACGATCTGATAAATAAATTTCTAGAACTATGGAGATTTGTACCATACATCAAGGAAGACAAGGTAAAGATACAATGATTCTTAAGTTGTCTACCACAATCGTACAAAGACATAATTGAATTTGACAATACCAAGTCTTAAAATGAAGTGTTTAGAAAGGGTTGTACGTGCTATGATTAGTACAAACAAAGGTCTGGTATTCTGAAGGCAAGGAAGGAAAAGAAACATGATAGGATAAATCAACGAAAGAAAGGCTTCCAACCAACCCCTTTTGGGAATATGGGAAAAGGCTCCCAAAATAAGGACTATCATCCCAACACCCAAAGTGCTCAAGGGGAAGGTAGAAAAGTTAACGTGGGAGCCAAGAAAGTTGGGGACATCCCTAAAGAACCGTTGAAGTGTTGGGACTATGGAGAACCTCACTTTAGGAAAAAGTACACGCTTAACTTCCACAACAAGAACTACAGTCCATAACCTACAAGAAGCTTCTACAATAGGAGATGTGGGAAAAAATGCACAAAATTAATGCAGTTGTGGATGGTAGGAAACAAGATAACCAATCCACTATCGTGGAAGTTGAAGGTAAAATTCATAATAACCGCATTTGCATATTAATTGACCGAGGAGCTAGTCTGAGTTATGTTACTCATCGTTTATTTGAATTAAACAAACTCACAAAAGTAACACATGCTAAGTCCTGGTTAGTACAGTTAGCAATAAGGATGAAAAGGAAAGTAACAATTTTTATTCAAGAATGTGAATTCAACATAGACAGTCAAAGTACAAAGTTAGATCTAAAAATTTTACCTTTGGGATCTTATGATATAATCATTGGAATGGACTTGTTAGAGAAACATAAAGTAATTTTAGACTATTATAAAAATTAACTAATTATAGAGAAGAAAACAACACAGTTAGGACAATACAACGAATCAAAAAACCAGTTTCAATTAGGTAGATATCAACCATGCAATTTAAGAAATGTATGAACAAAGGTAGCCAAGTTTATGTTGTTCAGGTAAAAAATCTGTTAGAAAAGGAAAGAAAACCTAGTTTAGAGGACTTTTTAGTCATACATGGGTTTAGAGATGTATTTGTGGATGAAATACTAGAACTACCTGCAAGAAGAGAGATAGATTTATCTATCTATCTACTACCTGGATCTTCCCCAATATCTAAGGAACCTTATTGAATGAGTTTACCCAAATTAACGGAGTTGAAAATTCAGTTGCAAGAACTATTAGATAAAGAATATATCATACCAAGTGTCTCTCCTTAGGGAGCACTAGTTCTTTTCATTAAAAAGAAATATGGGACTTTGAGACTATGCATTAACTATCAACAACTAAATAAGATGACGATCAAGAATAAGTATCCTTTACCTAGAATTAATGACCTGTTTGACCAAGTGGAAGGAGAAAATATCTTCTCTAAGTTAGATTTAAGGACTCTTTATCACCAAGTCATAATAAAAGATGAATACATAAATAAAACAACATTTAGAACACATTACAGACACTATGATATTTTCATAATTCAGTTTGGTCTTACTAATGCACCATCAACATTTATGTGTTTGATGAATAGTATATTCAGTCAATATCTGGATAAATTTGTATTGGTGTTTATCGTTGATATTTTAGTTTACTCAAAAACAGAATAAGAACATGAAGAACATCTAAAAATAGTATTGTATACCTTAAGGAAACACAAGTTGTATGCAAAGTTTGATAAGTGTGACTTCTACCAAATAAGGATACAATACCTAGGACATATGATATCCGAAGAGGGTATTGCATTTGATATAGAGAAGATAAAATCCATTATGGAATGTCCTATCCCTAAGGATGTATAATACATTAGAGCATTCATGGGAATTACCGATTATTACCGAAGATTTATTGAAGGATTTTCTAAGATCGTGTATCCAATTACATCCCTATAGAAAAAGGGAATAAGATTTACTTGGTCACAAAAGTGTTAGGACAACTTTGATAAAATAAAAGGACTGTTAACTACAACACCTATCCTAAGGGTAGTATATCCTAATAAAGTATTTACAGTTTGTGTTGATGCAAGGAAAGAAGGCTTGGGAGGTGTCCTAACACAAGATGTACATGTCATTTGTTACGAATCACGTAAAATGAAATAACATGAATGGAACTACGTTACAGATGATTTGGACTTAGCAGTCGTAATTCATGCATTGGAAATGTGGTGACATTATTTAATGGAGAGAAATTTTATGCTACTAACCGACAACAATGGTGAAATTTTTTTATTCAGTCAACCAGATCTCAATGAAAGGCAAGTGAGGTGGCTATCCTTTTTAACTGAATTTTATTTCGAAGTAAAACACATGAAAGGAAATGAAAAAAAAGTTGCAGATGCCCTAATTCAGAGGACTAACAGAATTTTTGAGATAAGTGTTAGCAAAGAAGAAAATAACATCGAACAAAGAATAAAATATGCAAGCTGTAATGACGAAAAATACATCAAAACAACAATAGAATTACAAGAAAATGCAGAAAAACTAGACAAAACATATATGAGTTTATATAAAAATGGACTTCTAAGGTTCAAAAGTAGGTTGTACATACCTAATTATGTTGATTTAAAGTCAACAATTCTTGACAAATTGCACAAAATGCCATATTTTGGTCATCCAAGATACCAGAAAATGGCAAGAGCCTTAAGAAAATTGTTTTATTGGCCTAACATGAAAAGTGAAACAATTGAATACTTATACAAATTCTTATATTGTCAATAGGTAAAGGTTGAACATCAACATACAATCGGTCTGCTACAAACTCTACCTATACCAAAATGGAAGTGGGAGATTATATCATCACAGGTTTACCTAAGACTCAAAAGAAAAATGACTCAATTATTGTAGTGATTGATAAACTTATCAGATATGCACATTTTATACATGTGAAGTCTACTTATAAAGAAGTCAATATTGTTGAAATTTTTATGAAATAAATATTTATATTACATGGAATTCCTAAGATGGTGATCTCCAATAGAGATGCCAAATTTATGTCAATTTTTTGGAAGGAATTGTTTGCAGGATTGGATACTAACCTAAATTTTAACACAATCTACCATCCAAAAAATGATGGGAAAATCAAACAAGTGAATAAGATTGTGGAAGACATGCTATGAATTTACGTGAGAACGAAACCAACTAAGTGGGAGGAGTACCTACACTTAGTTGAATTTGCGTACAATAATGGTTATCAAACATCAACAATGATGAGTCCCTTCGAATCATTATACAAAAGAAAATGTACAACTCTGATTAACTGGGATAATCCAGTTGACAGGTTTATGATGGGACCATAAATGCTCTAGGAAATGGACAAAATGGTAAAAAGGGTACAAAAAAATTTAAGGCGGGATCAAGACCAACAGAAAATCTATACAGATTTTAAAAGGAGACACTAGGAATTTCAAATTGGGTGTAACAACCCTAGTAGATTATATGTTTAGGGATTATAAAAAAATAAATAAATAAGGTAATTAATTTTTCTAACATGTTATTAACTAAACAAAGATTAGTATAATGATATTAATCAAGTATTAATTAATTAATTAATTGTTATAATTTGATTAATTAATTAATTAATTAATTACCTATTACATTCAATGACATGGGTATTAAATTTAAAAGGGTTAATAAATTTAATTGTTTAAATTAAAGGTTTACGTATACGGAGGGGATAAGGAGCATTAATAATATGATAAAGCATTAATAATCGGATAAGATAATAAATGTGTAGGTAAGGAAATAAATGAGGAGAAAGGGCGATGAAGGGGGGATTATAATTCTACTTGTTTTTGGGGGGGATCATTTTTGGAGGGTTCTCTTGGATTTGTGTAGGGGAGTTGAGTTTTGTAGTCGGTAAGGATTAGTACAGGGGGCACCGGTTTACTGGGGGTTTTGGGCACGGGAGCCAGGATATCCATATGGTATCCTGGAGCTAGGAAGTTTTCCTAGTTGGCAGGGTGGAAACACGGTTTGGGCAGATTTGGTCTATGGCTTCAAGTTGGGCAAGGCAGTAGCAGGAAGGCCAACAAGACAAGCAAAACATTAGCATCAGACCAAGGTATTTTAATTTACATATTTGTTTTATGCAATTTAAGGAATATGAAGGGTTATAAGGTTGTTCGTAAGCTATTATGTTCAATTCAATAAACTTTGGTTATGTGTTGATTATGAAGTAAAATAAATGTTAGGTTAGCATTCCTTAAATTAATTTTTTTTTGGGTTTTAGAAGGCTTTGTGGAGCCCGACCCTACACATGGTATCAGAGCCCTGGTTCAAAATATGGAACCAAGGGCCTACCTACCTACCTACCCACCTAACCTGTAAGCCAAGTATACATTGATTTTAAGTATATATATATTCATTAATATGACATATTAAAGTTAGAATTTTAACTACTTCTCAGTATTACCTTTATGAGAAATTGTTAAACTATAAACCAAACACTTTAACCACTTTTCCATTTTTTTAAAATTCATTATAATTGCCCATAAAAATAAATAAATATATAAATAGATTTTTTTTTTCAAAAATCCTTTTGTGTTCGTCTATTCTTATTCATACAAACTTCTCCATCTTCATCAACAAAAAATGGTCAAACTTTGCAGTTAATTCGGGAAACTAGGATTGGAATTATGCTAGACAATTTACATATAAATCTTCAAAAAAAAAAATTTAAACAAAATGGTATTTTAGGTTCTTAAGCAATCTTGATACTCAGACCAAGGTTCAAACCCCCTAAAGACATGTTGTTGCTTTAATGCATCCAAAACGAACCAGGTGAAAGTGTTGGTGACAAAAAATCCACAAAATCTTGAGGCTACCTCTCTAATTCAACACTTCCTGGCGAACTTAAACAATACAGATTTGAAACAAAAAAAAATTCCCTAAAAACTTGAGCTTACCTCTCCAATTCAACACTTTCGATCATTCCAGAGTTGGAGAAGAAATATTGGACATGTTGTTCTATTTCATTTGGAGATAAATTCATCACTTGCATAGTGTAACTTTGCATGATCTCAGTCAGATGCATTGCTTCCCTTAAAAATTATGTTTCTCACCCTTTATGCAAACCATACACACTGAAAAATCCTAGGAACTCCTAGACAACTCTATAACAAATATCCAAATTGCCAAAAGAGATTACAATTTACCAGATGGGAAACCAAAAATGAAAATAGTAAGACATCCCAAATCCCTTTAAACATGACATATGAAGATTCCTCCATTGAATAAGCCTTTCCATTCAAATAATTCATTTAAAAAAAAAGAAGCGCCCAACCTGTCAAGAGTTGTATCCATAGAGCTGAGTCCACAGAGACCGAGCGCACAAGCACAAAGCTAGATGGAGTAGGAGAAAATAGAATTCATTCAAGACCAAACACATAAATGCCATGCAGCAAGTCACATAGAGGAGAAACTCACAAGGGCGACCAAAATGGGTGCGCTACGCATCAATACATAAGAGCCTACAGGGGTCAATGTGCAGACCAAGCACCGAGCCATGAGGAGGACCATATCACTGCGGTAATAATGGCAAAAAAAAACACAAATCGCGCTCATCAAATGTATAACCAATATATGTGTACAGGGGGGAAGCCTGCGGGTTTGACCCTGGGACTTCCACCCCCCCACCAACCATTATAAAAACCAAGACTGGGCCAACAACATCGCGCCCTAACCTCCAAACGTAGGATCGAGAGCCACTTGCCCAACACCAAATGCTGACAAATGCTGAGCATAAAGCCACGTCGAAGAGAACCCAAGCTGTACAACAGAAATAATTTCATTTTGCAGTGGAGGCAGCGAGAAATAATGTAGAAGGAGATGTTGTATTGTACATGAAAGCTAACGGTATGGAGGGCAGCAGAAAGAAGCCTTTACCCATCTCCTTAAAGTTTGTGGACGTGAAATACAAGGTGGCTCTACTTGAGCAAACATCCTGGAAAGACAATATGTGGCAAAGAAACAAGGCGCCTTCATTAGAGAAAGAGATTTTGCATGGTATTAGTGGTTCTATTTTCCCCGGGGAGTTTTTGGCCATGATGGGTCCTTATGGAAGTGGCAAGACTATGCTCCTTAGCTTGCTAGGTGGAATAAATCAGCAGCGGATGATGGGGAGGGTCACGTACAATGATCTTTCATTTCAAAAATCCTTGAAGAGAAGGTTTGAGCTTTGATTTTGTTTTTACACAAATTATACTCCTACCCGTTACTCAAATTTAGTTTTACAACCCTATGTAATTCCATCTCAACCCTAACTGAAGTGCACCTATAAAAACGTGATGTTCTAGAGCCTGGTTAGTGGCAGGGTCATACATAAACTATTAACATGTAACAGTAAAATGTGAGGTTCCTCCCGTGAAGATCAATTTGTTTTGAACCTCATGAAGCCCATATACAACTGCAATGACTTTTGTGTTCCCCATCTCAAAGATAGCAAATCCATCGGCTTTTTCAACAACTCCCAGCTGTGCATGTAGTTGTCGCATTTCCAACAGTCGACGCCCATCCGGACGCAGCCCCTCCAGACTAATATACTCCATGATGTATGATATGTGAATAGAATCGCTCTCTGTATGTATATCTATCCAGTCACGATTATTTCTCAATGCCTCAAAAATGAAGTCACTCGCACCAGAGAGTGAGGACTACACACTGTCCCTGCCGAATGCTCAAGAACTCATAAATTCAAATGGAATTCACCAAATGTGCGCCGACCATATACATTGGTTTAAATCATTGAAAAGAAAACCCCATACATTGGTTTAAGCCTAGTGCCGAAACGTGAATCCCACGAGGAACTACGGAGCACGCAACAACCAGAGGAACGAAAGAGCTCACTCACCTCCAAGCCAAATGCAATACATAATACACAGAAGCCATCGCCCAACCACCAGTGCTCAGAGAAGGGCATTGAACCTACCGAGAGGGACAGAGAAAAGTGGAGAGGTGGCAGAGGAAGGATGCATTTAGGGTTTGGAGAGATAGGTGTAGGATTATTTTGGAGAAAGAGGGTACGTGGGCTTCATGTGTGCCCGATTTGATTTTTTTAATATTTTTTATTTTATTTTATTTTATTTTATATTTTATTTTATTTTATTTATTTTTTATTATTTATTTAAATTAACTTTTTAAATTTTACTAAATTTAAATTTCAATGGTTTAAATCGTTAATTTTTTTATTATTAATTATTAACAAAAAAAATGAGGATAAAATTAAGGTTTAAATATATTTTATATCTATTAAGAAGCATTTAAAACTAATATAATTAAATATAAAATATATATATATATATATATATATATATATATATATATATAAAAGGAATTTGAAATGTTTTGGGGTCCATGGGTTTTGAACCCGCAACCACCAACCAAGCCCAAGCCTTAAGAAAAACTCTAACACCAATGCGCCCTCATAAGTCTTTACAAATAAATTATTGTATTTAATTAGATTAATGGTAACACTGTAGGAATTAGAGTGGTATTATTATTAGGAAGATACAATATGAAGATTAAGATTAATTGGCTTATTACCTAATCTATTGATCTAGAGCCAGCTAACCTTGTTGAATCATAATTAGTGAATGCATTGGAAATCAAGGTAAAGGCTTATTTAGCATTGTTGATCTTTGTATCCCAAGTATAAACTCCGATTTTCCAAGTGTCAAGTTTAGGAGACCATACACGCAACTCATTGAGCCAAGCACCAAGTCCCTCCACTCCATTCCACTAGTCAAGTCAATGCTAAATCTCAATGCAACATTCGACAATGCCAACACTACATGCCAAGGAAAATATCTCGAGTCAAGCATCGGGGGATATTTAGTTGTAAGTGAAAAGTTAAAAGGACTTAGACTAGGACAGGCAGGAAGGAGGTGACATATGCACTAGGAGAGTAAGCATAGGAATTGGAGAGTATGGCATAAGGCTAGCGTAGCTACAGGGAAAGGGAACTAATAGATTTTTTTCATAAGGGTGAAGAAATCAAGCTTAGACGCTTAATCCTAATCCTAACCTAGCCAATTCCCTAAAGGAGTAATGTCTGTTTACAGACAAGTAAAGAAAACTTACGCCTAACCCTATTTCTAGTTTGAGTAGCACCAATTTTAATTGTCCTTGAACTCATCCTGACAACTTTGGTTGATGCAGGTTAAAGCATACTGGATGGTCAGGACTTGAGGGAGTCAAGGCAGGGGAGCATCGTCGCAAGCACCTCCAACACCACCAGCACCACCACCACCATTGCCCAAACTAGCTCTCATACTGCGCTCATTGGAAGCCATTAATGAGACTTTAAAGGGGCAACAAACGACAGGGACTAAAGTGGAAACCCCACCATCTGGAATGGGTAATCCAGAAGCATCAAGGGATTCAGGGGGAGGACCTCCACCCGAAGACATCACGCAAGAATTGCAGAAGATCAAACTTTCGGAGTTTGCTGGGGGCCGCGCCAGTGAACGCACAGAAGCATGGTTGGAAGGCATGACAAGGTGTTTTTCCTTAAGGGACTATGCGTCCAACTCAAAGGCAAAGATCACAGTTTTTCAATTAAGAGATAGCGCCTTGAACTAGTGGGGCAACCTGGAAAGACAACTATACCTTACCCCAGAAACAGTATCTTGGGAACTTTTTGAGGAGAGGTTTTGAAGGAAATATCTACCAGCATACTATGAGGAACAACAGGTAGGGGCATTTCATGCCTTAGTACAAGGAAAAAGAATTGTAGAAGAATATGAGATCAGATTTATGGAACTGGTCAAATATGTTTCGTATATGGATAATGACCAATGACAGGCAGAGTGCTTCATCTATGGATTGAACCCTAAGATAAGAGCTATGGTGCAGATGTGGAAACCATACTCAGTAGCGGAAGCAGTGGAAAATGTGCGTTATGCGGAGGAACACATGAACTTAACCGGGCGTACAAGACCGACATTTCCGCATCGTCCTGGATTCGTAGAGAAGGCCCCGAGGACATTTCCCAGGGGAGGGGGCTCAAAGCCACCGCCATATGGTAACAGAGTCACGCCAAGGACAGTAGCTGCAGGGATTTCAATGGAAATGAGTGGAGCATCTCGTTCATCACCAACAACGCAGACAGGTCCACGACCATCTCAGGGAACAACTAGTAGGGGCAGGGGTTCCAGGGGAAGGAACTCATTTAAGAGACAGTCACATAAAAGTGCACAGGTTCAATCTCATGTTACTTGTTGGGGGTTCGTAGGACCCCACTACCAGCGTGACTACCCAGAGTTACAATCAGGGTTCGTGCATAGAGAAGGAAAGACACCGATGGGGAGAGCAAGTAACAGCCACCAGATTTATGTAGTGGTTAATAATTGCCAGGATGAACATCAATATACGGTGGTGGAGTCATCAGGTACTCTAAGTCATATCAATGTTAATATTTTATTTGACTTTGGTGTGACAGATAGTTTCATTTCACCATCTGCATTAGAAAAGAGTGGGTTGGCAGCCTACGAGCACGATGACTTTAAACAAGTTGAGATGGCTTCGGGGTAAAAACAAGTGGTAGGACCTAGTGTTGATAATTGTATAGTAGACCTGGGAGTGTGTACTATGAGGTTTAAGGTATACTTCACTGCTCTCGGGGCATATGAACTAATCATTGGAATGGATTGGTTATCAACTCACCAAGCCATGGTAGATTGTTTCGCAAAGAGGGTGCTTTGTGTTGTTGATGAAGAAAGGCCAGTAGAGATCCAAGGTGTACAGATAAAAGTGTCATTACGCTTTAATTCCACTATGAAGGTTAAGCGATGCTTGAGACAAGGGTGTCGATTGTATGTAGTGGAAGCAGTGAATGAAAGGAAGGGACCCTCATTGGATCAGTACCCGATATTGTCATAATTTAAGGATGTTTTTCCGAACATGTTACCAGGGTTACCTCGTGAGAGGGAGCTTTATTTTACTATTGAGATAAAACCTGGTGTAGAACCAATCTCCAAGACTCTGTATCGGATGACAACATCGAAACTTTGTGAATTGCAAATGCAGTTGAAAGAGTTACTGGACTTAGGGATAATAAGGCCCAGTGTCTCACCTTGGGGTGCACCAGTAATTTTTGTAAAGAAGAAGGATGGATCCTTACGAATGTGTATAGACTGCAGGGACTTGAACTATGCTACAGTGAAAAATAGGTATCTGATGCCACGAATAGATGATCTTTTCGATCGGATGAAAGGAGCACTGGTATTATCAAAGATCAATTTGTGATAAAGGTATCATCAGTTAAGGATTAAGGAAGGTGATACCCCAAAATCTGCCTTTCGAACTCGGTTTGGACATTATGAGTTTGTTGTAGTACCTTTTGGATTGACTATCTTGTGGGGAAAAACTTTGAGCTCAAAACGGACCATCAAAGTTTAGAACATCTCTTCACTCAAAGAGATCTGAATGCTAGGCAAAGGTTATGGAGTGAGTTTATGAGTGAGTACGATTTTGGTATTTCGTACATTAAGGGAAAGGAAAATGTGGTTGCAGATGCCTTGAGTAGGAGACCACGTATCTTCTCCTTGGTAACCTTAAAGGTCAATCTGAGGGAACATGTGTTGGCACAACTCCAATGAGACAGCTGGTATTTAAAGGTTACTTCAAACCTCCAGAGCGGGAGGCAGTTAGACCCAAAGCATGAAGGATATAGTCTGGAAACAGACGGACTGTTAAGATATTGAGGAAGGATGTACATCCCTGAGAATGGGGATATTCAAAGCATCATACTGAAGGAAGCCCATAGAGAACTTTATTGTGCACATCCGGGTGTTAAGAATATGTACGCAGATATAAGGAAACTCTTCTTCTGGGTAGGCATGAAGCACAATGTAGTCCATTTCATCACCAAGTGCCTAGAATGTCAACAAGTGAAAGCCAACCACCATCACCCGGTAGGCCTCCTACAACCACATGATATTCCTATGTCCAAGTGGGAAGTCATCTCTATGGATTTTGTTGTGGGGTTGTCGCTCACATCTCATAGACACAATGCCATTCTTGTGATAGTGGATAAGTTAACCAAGATTTTTCATTTTGTTCCGGTTAGAGACACTTACGATGTCACTGATGTGGCACATGTGTTTGTAAGCGAGGTTATATGTTTGCACGGGATACCTAAGAAGAGCATTTCAGATAGGGACTCCAGATTCACTTCTAGGTCTTGGACAAGTTTACAGTCAGCGTTGGGGACTCAATTGAACTTAAGCATAGCTTATCATCCTGAAACAGATGGGAAAACTGAGAGAGTAAATCAAGTCATGGAATACATGCTTAGAATGTATGTAATGGATAATCAAACCTAGTGGGAGAAGTACCTACCTTTGGTAGAGTTTGCCTACAATAACAGTTTTCATAGCTCCATCGGAATGCCACCCTACGAAGCTTTGTATGGGAGGACATGCAGAACGCCATTGAGTTGGGATAGACTAGAAGACTGAGTAACAGTTGGGCCAGAATTGATTCAGAAGATGGAACAACGGGTGATTCAGATTAGGAAGAGAATAAAGAAAGCATAGGATAGGCAGAAAAGTTATGCGGATGCACATAGGACCGACCGAAGTTATGAAGTAGGAGACTAGGTTTTCATTCACATCAGGCCTAATAAGAGTACCATATGGTTCGGGAAGGGAACAAATTTTTCACCTCAATTTATAGGACCATTTAGAATCCAAGAGAAAATTGGACCCATTGCCTATCGTCTCATACTGCCACCCCACTTGCATAAAACTCATAATGTATTTCATGTATCTGTTTTACGTCATTATGTTGTTGATGAATCACATAAAATAAATTGGAAGGTATTGCAGGTATCATACATGGGAACCCTCATGGTAGAACCATTACACATATTGGACCGTAGATTCCAACATCTTAGGAACCATCTGGTAGACCAAGTTAAGGTCTAGTGGGACAAGTATAGTCCAGGATCTGCTACTTGGGAAGACGCCGAAACACTACGACGAGACTATCCCTCACCTTTTTGACCACCTCGAGAACATGTTTCTCGAAGGTTGGGTGTATGTAACACCACCTGTTACACATCAAAAGTACTCACTTTGATAGTGTCACAAGTGTCATCATTACAAAGGTCGAAAGTGTCGCATTTTGCTCACGAGGTCGCAAGTGTTGCATGTTTCTTACAAGTGTCACAAGTGTCAAAGAGAGCATGTTTCCATGATTCCTATGTTGTGCCTATAATGACATGAGGATGACACTTGAAACACCTCAAATATTTGATTTGGAAGAGGAGAAACGAGTCAGCAGGCTTACAAACCTTTTGCCATCTGAAAGCACCTCAAAAACTAAGTTTTTGTAGGGGAGCGCTCCCCTATACCTCTTCTGGGAGTGTTGGCGCTCCCCCTTACACTATCTAGGAGTGTTATAAAGCTCTTTGTCCCTTCTGTAGGAGCGCTCCTACCCTCAAGAGTGTTGGTGCTCCCCTAAAGCCTACTAGGGAGCTCTATAGCGCTCTGAGTGCCCTTTCCAAGGAGCGCTACCTATTTTAGGAAACAACTGAGTTGTTGAGATGAATGGGGGAAGGATATTTTCATTCTTAGGAGGCAGTTGAACTCAAATCCCTAGTCCAGCCATGAACTTAAGGCAGATCCTCAAGTTATTGAGCCTCTCCAAGGCTATATAAGCAAGCTTTCTAATGGTGAAAGAGGAAGGAAAAAGGGAGAATCACACCAAACTTATGATCTTATAAGTGGTGCTGGAACAAAGATATTTTGGAAGCAAGAGACCTATGATCTCATAGGGAGAAATTGGTGAAGCTATCATCATTTAGATCGTGGATCTTTTGAGCAAGGGGTAGACAAGGAGGACTTGAAAAAACTGCTGCAATCCATCTACAACCGTAAGCAATGTTTTGTCCTCATTAATATAATTTGCTTGGTTTCTAATTCGTGTTCAATCTCACATGAATTTGTCTCTTTAGTAGATAGAAATATTTCGGACTAATCTTGATAGAGTAGGAAGTGGTCGTACTTTTTTTGTCTACAAGGCTTATCGAAGAGGCAAAGATCGAAGCTAAATTCAGAGCGTGCAGGGACAAACACTAGTAAAAGGTACTTCTTTTCCCCTTCCTCCTCACACACTAGTACACCTAGATCTAAAAGGAAGTCAGTGACCATGATAAGGACTTTCTGTCTTAGATTTAAGAGTCTATCTCTTTGAGTCAATCTACCTGTCCGCAGGGAGATTTTCCTTCAACACCATGTTTTGACTTAGACAGCCAGGATTACCTGAGTCCTATATACGTTATTTTATAGTCACAATGAAACTATTAAGTGATACACCTAAACTTTAAATGTATGAACTTTTATGAATGATTAAATGTTATTGATGATGATGTATGTAATGCAATCTATTATGTGAATGTAAATTTTACGAATTTTTAAATGTTATTGATGATGATCTATATGATGTGACATATTGTGAGAATGTGAATTTAATGAATGTTTAAATTCTATTAGGATGATGTTGGATATGATACAATCTATTTTGGGTAAATGATAATCTTGTGAATGGGTGTCAAAATTGAATTATGGGATATTGTGAGATCTATTTCTAACTGGGAAACTTTGATGTTAAATTATCGGTACAGGGATACCAAATTGAAATGATGATAGTATGCAATTACATGATGATAATGCATATAAATGTATGAATTTGTGTTACAGACTAATCTGCAGGTTATGGACTATGAAATAGCCAAGGGATAATGATGATGAAAGTGGATATCAAGACCACTAACTGAGAAACATTATGGTATGAATATTGTATGTGGAATTTATATTGGTTTGGATGCATTGCTATGATATGTGGACCAGTGCATGATTTCAGGTGATGACACTACCCAAAACCGAATAAACGATGACAAAAACCCCAACAACATGGTGCCACTGTATATTCCATTGTAGGGTGTGGACCCTAGTTATGATTAGGAGGGGTGGAGGCATTTCCCTCCGTATATCCTCCGAAACTTGAAGTCATGGAAGGACGGTGTTAGTTCACACTCCCCAAGACATGTGATGATGACTTTCAAATGTCTGCTAGCGAAGCTTGGTCGAGATAGTGACACTTCCGCTTACGGGTTCTACTTGGAGTTAGGTCAATATAGTTGATGCTCCAAGATAGTCTAGTAGAAGGAGGATAGGAATGGAGATGGAAGTAGGTTAGGGAGGAAGGATGCATAGTAATGGTTGAGAATGTATCGAAATCTATCTTGTGGTGGAATTTAATGTTTTCCCTTAAAAAAAAAGGAGAAATGTGTGCATATGAATATTCATTATTACGTAACTAAACCATAGTTGTCTAAATAAAATTGTTGAACCGGATAATAGTAATTAAAGAATTTGTCAAACAATTGATTGGTTTGTTGTCTTTTATAAAAGACTAGTCTTGCTAATTGGATTGGATGCATACATAAATTACTAAAGGATGGTAGTTTTGATTATTAGTACATGCGCGAGACTTGTATGTACTAGATACACATGCATTTCTTGTACATATACACTAGTATGTATGAGTTTTCTTGACTTACTGATAATGTCAGTTACTTGTTATGAATGTGTGAACCATGTTTCTTTTCCTTTGTACCATAAGAAACCTTAACTTTGGGATGAAGTTTCCTGAAGGGTGGGTGTATGTAACAACCCTAGTAGATTATATGTTTAGGGATTATAAAAAATAAATAAAAATTTAGGTAATTGATTTTTCTAACATGTTATTAACTAAACAGAGATTGGTATAATGATATTAATCAAATATTTATTAATTAATTAATTGTTATAATTTGATTAATTAATTAATTAATTACCTATTACATTCAATGACATGGGTATTAAATTTAAAAGGGTTAATAAATTTAATTGTTTAAATTAAAGGATTATGTATACGGAGGGGATAAGGAGCATTAATAATCGGATAAGGAGCATTAATAATAGGATAGAGAATTAATAATCAGATAAGATAATAAATGTGTAGGTAAGGAAATAAATGAGGAGAAAGGGTGATGAAGGGGGGATTATCATTCTACTTGTTTTTGGGGGGGATCATTTTTGGAGGGTTCTCTTGGATTTGGGCAGGGGAGTTGAGTTCTATAGTCGGGAAGGATTAGTATAGGGGGCACCGGTTTGCTGGGGGTTTTGGGAATGGGGGCCAGGATATCCATATGGTATCCTGGAGCTAGGAAGTTGTCCTAGATAGCAGGGTGGAAACATGGTTTGGGCAGAGTTGGTTCGTTGGTTCCAGCTGGGCAAGGCAGTAGAAGGAAGGTCAACCAGACAAGTGGAAGGTTAGCATCAAACCAAGGTATTTTAATTTACGTATTTGTTTTATGCAATTTAAGGAATATGAAGGGTTATAAGGTTCTTCGTAAGATATTATGTTCAGTTCAATAAACTTTGGTTATATGATGATTATGAAGTAAAATAAAATGTTAGGTTAGCATTCCTTAAATTAAATTTTTTGGGTTTTAGAAGGCTTTGTGGAGCCAGACCCTAAATTGGGGACCATGTACATGTAAAATTAAAAGCAAGGAAGATCTCTCTAAATCTAAGAAGTTGTTCAAAGTTGACGCCCAAGTTTTGTGGCCCCTTTGATATTTTAACTCGAATTGGACCCGTGGCATATCAAATTGCACTTCCTACAAACTTAAAAGTTCATAATGTTTTTCATGTTTCCTTATTAAAAAATTTATATTCATGATCCTACTCACATGATTGATTGGAACATGGTGTAGGTGGAACCAGAAGGCAAGTTCCAATTGGAAACTCTGTGCATTCTAGACAAAAAAGAAAAAATACTATGGAACGGAGCCATTGCCCAGGTAAATGTGCAATGCAATCACTTTATCCCCGAGGAGGCCACTTGGGAACTGGAGGAATCTGTAATGTCCCCTTCGTTACGACTACAAGCGAAGCAGAGGTGTAATTTTTTTTTTTTTTTTTTTTTTGTTTCAAGCAAGAAGGTGATGATGACAAGAATTTTCCTCACCACTCATGACGAACGTAAGCATGCATTCCAGGAAACATGCAACTATGAATCAATGCACTAGCACATGAGAAACAAGGTGAAACATGCGTTAAGACAAGGAGAAATGACTACCCACCTGGCACAACAGGACCACACCTACAAGCCAAGGCAAAACATCCCCCTCCCGACATAATGACATTGATGAAAAAAGACTAGAACCTCAAGGCATGTGAACCAAATGAATGAAGGCATTCAACCCATGCACAAAAACAAACTTACAATGCTCAACAACAATCATATGGAAGTCACCGACTCCGACCAAGTTATCATTCACCGCTATCCAAATCGAGCACACCATGATCCCCTCATCAGGAATCATGCCGTCCCCAGGTGATAGACACATCAATAAACTTGGTGCAACACATCCTATGTGGACCAAGGACTTTAGAAACCATCGACGTTCTAGGAGCCAAATACTGACAGGGAGACTATACCCACACCCCACACATAAGGTCAACTAGACACAAGAGGATGACTACTAGGAAAGACACGAGCCAAGACACGACTTCGTCCACGACCCAACCAATCACCCAATCTAAACTGGTTAACAATTACAATCTATTTTAATAAGTGTTACCATTCTAACGGGGCACATCTAAATTACAATTAGTCATTAATGCACCTGCTAAATTAACGTTAATAAAATCAATTTAGCAAGTCTAAGTAATCAATACTAGAACTATAATTATAAATAAATTCTAACCTCAATTGTAAGCATGTCTCAATTGGCAATCTAGACTTTACTCCCCAATCTAATTTTAGTCATTATTACAACCTAAATGGACAATGCTATAATAATCCAAAATCTCCATCCAACTAGCCATTAACTTAAATGACAATATTAACAAGCTTAATGTAGAATGCTACCCATATAACACTTATGAACAATTAGATCTCAACATGTAGTCTAGCTATATTGACCGAACTAACAATGCTAGTTGTCTACTCTCTTTGAGAAGGAAACTGCTAACTATTAACATCGTTGTATAAATTTAACAAGGAAATTAACATAGTCGTTACATAACAATTAATAGCGCAATAACAAGGCGATCTACATAGTTGTTAACCATTTAACTCATTGTGGCATTAAATCAATAAGTAGGAATCTGTTGACCATTCACAGTGTTGTAGCAATTGTTCTAGCAATTAATAAGGCAGATAATATAGCATTTAACATTGCAATTAACAAGGCAATTAACTGTAACAATTATTCTGGTAAATTCATGGTCATTCCAGCAAGCTCAGTCAACATTCTAAAGGAAAAAATCATGTGTAATTACAACAAGCTCCAGGAACATTCTAAATGCAAAAATCGTGGGTAATTACAGAAAGCTCCGGCAACATTCTAAAAGAAAAAATTGTGGGTAATTATAGCAAGCTTCAACAACATTCTAAAGGAAAAAATCATGGGTAATTACAACAATCTCCGACAACATTCTAAAGGAAAAAATCGTTGGTAACTAAAACAACTCAGTCAAGTTTTTAAATAGCAAATTGTTGTGCTACATATCGACAAAACATAGGCTACCCTTTTAATGGAAAATTGAAGTCTTTAAGGCAATAAACATAGTCACATTTAATTGGCAAATCGCCAGACAACAAGGCATCAATTAGCAGTAAATAGTTTTTTGCAAAATGTAGTCTTCCTCAAGGGGAAAATCGTCCCAAAAGTAAAAACGAAATGCAAACTTGAGAGGGGTGAAATTGCCAGGCAACAAAGGTAATCAAAAAAAAAATTCTTAAGTGCAAGACATAGTCTTCTTCAAGGGGAAATTCACCCCAAAGTTAAAAATGAGATGCAAACCAGAGAGAGATGAATAAACTGAGGTTTCCCCTTTTCACTACCAAGATGCCATTGCCAACGCATACAGGAAAACAAAAACATTTTTGTCTTTCTTACCAGGGTACCAAATGTAAAATGCAGACAGAGAATTTAATTGTTTTTCCATTGCCAAAATACCAATACAAAAATTCAGACATGAATCAACTTGTTTTCCATTGCCAGAACACCAATACAAAAATGCAGACATGAATCAACTCATTTTTCCATTGCCAGAATACTAATAAAAAAATGAAGACATGAATCAACTCGTCTTCCATTGCTAGAATACCAATACAAAAATGAAGACATGAATCAACTCATTTTTCCATTGCCAGAATACCAATACAAAAATGAAGACATGAATCAACTCGTTTTCCAATGTCAGAATACCAATACAAAAATGCAAACATGAATCAACTCATTTTTCCATTACCAGAATACCAATACAAATGCGGACGACAGTAAGAGAACCACAAGGATCTATTGGGAAAAGTCATTGAATGATCGCAGGGATTCTATCAGTCAAGGTGCAGAGAAAAATCAACAAGGATGCAAGATAATCCATATGCAGAGGTCTTGTCTAGAAGACGCAAGTCAAGTAATCAGCCAAGGACAACAATGGAGGTAGACGACTGACAGGAACATCCTTCACTCATCATCCATGCACAAAAAAGCAGAGCATTGAGATCCATAGGTCTATTAACATCAAAGCAACGATCGTAGATCAGGCTCCTGGATGACTGCTCAGGTGAGGACTGATGAGATAGGGACGAAAGGACAATAATAATAATCTTCACAAATCAATACACCACAGGGTGGTAAAGACATGCCAGGAATTGAAGGCCATGGGAATTAGTCACTCATCGAGCTAAAGGCTATGGAAATATTCAGTCACCAACTAGAATGCTAAGGAAATCAATATCCTTACCCAAATAAACATGTAGATCCAAAGAATAAATCATACTACAATCTACCATGCAAAAAATGAAGAAAGCATACCGTTGCTTGATCGCCCGCTCTAAGTTGATGTCTCGTGTGCTCCATGCAACTCCCACTTCTAGATCGATGATACTTCATCGGTACCTTCCAGCCAATGATAGGGGTACTCTTCTTCCACCTTATCCCCTCGATCCGCAAAGAGGTCATGCACACTATCCATAGATTCATCTAGCTCCCATCTTGTATTCCAAGGCCAAGCTACCACTCCTCACTGAGATGGGTATCCCAACTCCCACAAGCTAAATCAATGGAGTATAGATTTTTGTAGTGTAACGTTATGAAAACATAAGAGATCTTTTTTGCTTCTCCTCCCTCGATTATTTAGAATTTTGAACTCCTTTACCTTCCCAAAATCCCATTTAAATTAATGTTTAATAATTTAATTCCTAAAAATCCTCCCCGTACAAGTGTCACTCATCCCTTTCATTCCTCCATAAATTAAATTATTTAATTAATTAATTACCCTCATTTCCCTCACCCACCTAGAGTCACTCCTAGAATTTCTCCTAGGTGTCCCCAAATTCCCTTATAGCTTTTAATGACTTTCCCCACTATTAATTTGCTAGTTCAGTTTAAATTAGAAATTTCTTAAATGCTAGATATCTTACTAAGTTTGGCTTTCTACTTTTTCCCTTCTGTTTCCCTTTTCTTTTTATGTTTCCCTCTTTTCCTAGTTCCCTAATTATTTTAGATTTCCCTCTTT
>ML779167.1:723753-734885 GCA_009831015.1 Picea engelmannii
TATTTAAAAGGATAGAAAAAAATTTCCACCAATATAATTTATACCTAGACTTTAATTTTTGTGTTGGGCGACAATTTATTAGGGAAATTGTTTTAAAAATTTCTTTTCATGTTATTCCTCCTAAGGCCATCTAGGCTCATTCATTTATCATTAACAATGCAACATACCCTTCAGGACGCACTAGGTTCTCCAAGGGTGCCACTCGCCTCATATGTTTCCCTTGCGTGACATGCCCTTCAGGATGCACTACGTGCTCCAAAGGTGCCACTCACCTCTTTCTGTTTTTCTTGCGCGACGTGCCCTTCAAGATGCACCACGTGCTCCAAGAGTGCCACTCGCCTCTTGAATCACTTGGTAGACATAAAAAACCCCTAGAATCAATACTCCTCCAGGTGAACTTGTGGGAGACTAAGGGCCTCTAAGGAATAAGCCCCCCACTTTTATTGCATGCCCCTTAGAATCATTGTGAGCGATTGTCGCAGTCTTCTTTCATAGCGTTGTTGGTCCTCTCAAACTAGGTAAATGTTAACCTATAGTTCAAGCTATGGCAGGAGTGCTAGTAGGTTTTGGTAGGGTTGTTGTCCACACCTCTCCCTCAAAATCTCTGGTAATTGACCGTGAGCCCTCTAATCCAGATGTGAGTCTAGTCAGAAAGCTATCATCAGCCTTCATCATCAATAAATCATGTCATAAATATATCCATATCATATCATCTAATCAGATGTACTAATATCACATATAAAACAATCAAACCCCAATTGTACACTCCCCGACTCGATCCAGAGTCCAAGGGGTTCCATCGATGCCTCTGTATCCTCGAGGTAAAAAATCCTTCACACTCAGTAAAACCAATTCAATAGCACCTGTCTATGTCAATGCAACAAAACAACATGACATCAACCCATAACACCTCATAATCAAAATCAATTTTTTAATAGCACAATAGTTTGGGTCACTTGCGAGCAAGTGTCCTCAAAGAATAAGTTCACTCAGTGCACAAGAGCAAGATGTTACACACACCCCCCCTTGGTCTAAACTTCATCCCGAAGTTTCATAGTATAAGTGCCGAAATAATGTGTGTCACAGTATCATAAGTCTATCTATCAAACAAAAATGGAAACTGTTGGTGCATATCATATGCGTCCTCCTAGGTCGCTGAGTGTGGACTGTAGTTGTCCCACTGGACCTTAACCTGATCTATTGTTCGACGTCATAGTTGTTGAATGCGATGATCCAAGATGTGGGTCGTCTCAACCATGAGCACCCCCTCACTCGACACCTGTAAGGAACTCATGTCAATAATGTGTGTAGGATCACTAATATAATGTCTCAAAACAGATACATGAAAAACATCGTGCATACGCCTCAATGAATCAAGCAAGGTTGTTCGATAGGCCACGAGCCCCTTTCTTTCCACAATCTCACAAGGTCCCACAAACCTAGGAGATATTTTTAGCTCCCTTTCCATAACTTGATTGAACTCTTATGTGGTTTAACCCGTAATAAGACTTGATTGCCAACCTCGTAAGTACGATCGACACAGTGTGCATCAGCATAACTCTTATGTCGATCTTTCACTTATTTAATCATTTGTCTTATTGTTTGCATTTTTTGTTCCATTTCATGGATTTCTTCTGGTCCCACTAGGACCCTATCCTCAATTTGATCCCAACTCAAAGGCATCTGACAGGGTCTCCTGTAAAGAAACTCGAAAGGCCCCATCTTAATGGTGCTTTGGTAACTGTCTTTATAAGAAAATTCCACCAGTGGAAAGAATTCTTCCCAACTCTTTTGTTTGTCCATCACGTACATGTGCAACATGTCCTCCAAGGTCTTCTTTGTTCGTTTGGTCTTTCGTTAGTCTCCGGGTGATACGCAGTACTGAATTTACATTGGGTTCCCAAGGCCTCTTGGAAAGTCGTCCAAAATTGTCAAGTAAACACCGATCCTCAATCATATATAATCTGCTTAGGAACACAATGTGGCCTCACAATATCACTGATGAAATTATAGCTATGTCAAGTGTCTGATACGTCGTATGCACAGGAAAAAAATGGCCACTCTTGGTCAGAGTGTCTACTAATACAAAAAATCCAATAATAAAATCCATAGTAATAACCTCCCATTTCGATTATGGAATAGCATGTGGTTGTAGTAATCCTTCTAGGTGTCTATCTTTAGCCTTTACCTGAGGACATTCTAGACATATGGCCACATAGTTGACTATGCCGGCCTTCAGTCCCTTCCAGAAGAATAAGGTTTTAAGGTCCACCCTCATCTTCGTGACTCTTAGGTGAGCCATGTCTAGTGCTCTATGAGCCTCGCTTAGGTTCAAGATCCTCAACTCGTCATTTAGTGGTACGTAAATCCGATTTTTAAACATCAATAAACCATCGTCATCAAACAAAAATCCTTCAAACCTTGGTACCATCATTGTGTTTTGTCCGATAAAACCCTCGACCTCTTTGTACTAGTCATTTTCATGCTGTAAATTTAGAATCTTATCATGTAGATTTGTCTAAAGAGGCAACATTGAAAAGATGCATGGTGTCCGACTCAATGCATCTACCACTCGGTTCACTATTCCTTTTATGTAAGTAATCTCGAAGTCGTACTCGCTAAGTAATTCTGACCAATGTTGTTGTCGTGCATTAAGTTCGCTTTGCTGGAAGATTTGTTATAGTACACAGTGGTCAGTCTTTAGTTCAATTTTTGTCCAACAATGTAGTGTCTGAAAACCTTCAAGGCATATACGATGGCTAACAAATCCAAATCATGCATTGCATAGTTCTCCTCATGCCTTCTTGGTTTCCTTGATATGTAAGTGATCACTCAACCATCTTGCATCAAGACTCTGCCTAAGCCTTCCTTGGATGCATCAACGTACACCAAGAAGTCCATGTCCATGTCAGGGACTTTTAGTGTCAGTGTCATTGTTAACAACTCCTTGAGCCTCCTAAAAGATTCCGTGAATTTCTCAGTCCCAATAATCTTCTTTCTCTTTTTCTGCAATTTTGGGATTGGATTTTCTATCTTCTAAAATCCCTCAATGAACCATCGATAGTATCTGACCCATCCCATGAATATACGCACTTCTGGTACATTTGTTAGCATAGGGCATTCCATAATGGCCTCGACCTTTGCTAGATCCACAACGATACCTTCATCGTAGATGACATGTCCTAAGTAGTGAATCTTCGATTGATAAAATGAGCATTTGGACAACTTCCCATACAATTTGTGCTCTCAGAAACACTATAGAACCAAGCGCAAGTGCCCTTCATGCTCCTCCATCGTTCAAGAGTAAATCAAATATCATTAATGAAAACTTGGACGAACTTGTCCATGTACTCGCAGAACATCCCATTCATCAAACTCATAAATACCCATGGGGAGTTTGTTAGTAAAAACGGTAAAAAATAAACATGTAATGTCCAAACCTCGTCTTAAAGGAATTATTAGGGACATCATCCTCCTTGATCCATAACTCGTGATACCTTGATCGCAAATCAATCTTTGAGAACACCATCACACCCTTCATCTGATCAAACAAAGCACCAATCCTCGGCAACATATATTGATTTTTGATCGTTGCCTTGTTCAACTGACATTAGTCAATGCAAAGCCTCCATGACCCATTCTTCTTTTGTATGAAAATAATAGGCGCACCCCACGATGACACACTTGGATGTATCAGTCCCAAGTCCAACAATTCTTTCAGTTGCATTCTCAACTACTATAACTCTGGGGTCGACATCCGATAAGGTGTTCTCGCTATCAGTTCAGTCCCTGGTTTTAGGTCTATAGTAAACTCCAATTCCCTCTCTAGAGGCATCCTAGGTAACTCCTCTAGAAAGAAATTTGCAAACTCTCTCACCATAGGAAGGTGTTCTAGACCTTCTGCTACTCCATTCTCATTTAATGCAAGGATTGCATAAAGCTTTCACCCCTTGCACATGATCTTCCGTAGTTGAAAGGAAGATTTCAACCTCAGGAAAACTCCCTGGTTCTGACCTACAATCACAAGTCCTTGTCCTTCATCATCAACCAAGTTCAATTGTTCTGTCTTACAGTTGAGTATCGCCTCTTTTGATTCCAACTAGTCCATATCGATCACGACGTCATAAGATCAGAAGATCATGACGTATAGGTTGGCCATGGTGAAACAATCTCCCAGTTTAAGGTACAACTCATAACCTTTCCTCCAACCCGTTGTTTGGCTCCTGAATCCATCTCTACAAAGCTAAAATCATCCTATTTGACTTCCTTTAACTTAATCCTTTTTAGCGCTGCACCAGAAATGAAATTCTTGGTAGCACTGGGATCTATCAAATACTAAGGATCGGGTCAGCGACAGTACCTGATGTCTCGAGCACAGTCAACTGGTGATATTTCTGGCGGTTATTTACTGTTGCATGAATCCAATGGACCTTTCCCAAATCACTCATAGTAGTGGGTCCGACTGATAGAGATTCTCTAGTCCTCTCCACTAGGTCGTCGCACTAGAAATGTGGCTCCCCACATTCCAACATACTTTCTTCGGTCTAGTAATCTTGGTAACCAAAGTAGAAGCTTAATTATAACACTAAGGCCAACAAAAAATTGTTGACTATAAGTTCTCGGTAATTTGGATGTGAAGCATATTGAAGCAGCTCTAAAACATGCCTCATACTCAGCCCCATGCGGTTTCCTTGTCACAAGGAATTAAGCTTGTGGAGAGGATGCTCAATGAATTCCTTAGAATATACCTCTCCTGGAACCGTTCCTCAAATAGTTTCCATGACACGTCATTGATGACCATGTTCAAATGTGGCAAAAGCGTCTTCCACCATAGAAGAGAACTCCCCTTCAGTTGAAAGACCACCCTGTGAACCTTTAGGCTGGAGGTCGTAATTCTAAAGCATGAAGAACAAATACTTTACCTACAATCGTGCCTCAATGGCACATCCATTTGCAACACCCATGGACTCGAGAACTCAAATCTCTTGAGTTCTCGGTGGATGATAACGATACTAGCTAGGGCATGTTGTGGACCCTCAGGGGTACAGGTGTCGTGGCCTCCTCTCAGTACCGATGGTGAATCAAGACCCTTTCAAATTACCTGGAAGAGCCTTTTTATACCATCGTTATCACTTACAACAAGTGAATCCATCCCAAGGATGTTCCCCTCCCCTTAGGGGTTATATTTCGAAGGTACGAAAAACTCTGCAGGCAATGCACTTCCTTCCACGACACCATGTTGTGAACCTTCGAGGGTCCTCTAAACTAGATCACCGTAAGAACTCATTAAAGTTTTAAGCAATGCTAGGTTGATACTTAAAGGTTTACTACAGTGGAAAACAAGGTGATCCACAGTTGTAGGCTTGAACCCTCTCTGATACCATATGTAATGTCCACTTCGTTACGACCACAAACGAAGCAGAGGTGCAATTTTTTTTTTTTTTCTTTTTGTGTTTTCAGAAAGAAGGTGACGATGACAATAGTTTACCTCACCACCGACAAATAATGTAAGCATGCAGTCCAGGCAACAGGCAACTATGACTCAACGCACTAGCACAAGAGAAACGGGGTGAAACATGCGTTAAGACAAGAAAAAATGACTACTCGCCCGACACAACATGACCACATATACAAGACAAGGGACAACATCCCCCTCCCGACACAATGACATTGATGAACAAAGACTAGAACCTCAAGGAACATGAACCAAACAAATGAAGGCATTCAAGCCATGCGCAAAAACAAACTTACAATGCTCGACAACACTCATACGGAAGGCACCAAGTCCGACCAAGTTATCATTCACCGCTACCAACATCGGGGGTGCCATGATCCCATCATCAGGAATCATGTCATCCCCAGGTGATAGACGCATCAATAACCTTGGCACAACACATCCTATGTGGACCAAGGACTCTAGAAAATGCCGACGCACTAGGAGACAAATACTGACAAGGAGACTATATCCACACCCAACACAAAAGGTCAATGAGACACAAGAGGATGACTACCAGGGAAGACATAAGCCAAGACACGACTTCGTCCACGACCCAACCAATCACCCAGTCTAAACTGGTTAATGATTACAATATATTTTAACAAGTGTTACCATTCTAACGGGGCATGTCAAAATTACAATTAGTCATTAATGCACTCGGTAAATTAACGTTAATAAAATAAATCTAGCAAGTCTAAGTAATCAATACTAGAACTATAATTATAAATACATTCTAACCTCAATTGTAAGCAGGTCTCAATTGGCAATTTAGACTTTACTCGCCAATCTAATTTTAGTCATTATTACAACCTAAATGGAAAATGCTATAATAATCCAAAATCTCCATCCAACTAGCCATTAACTTGAATAACAATATTAATAAGCTTAATGCAGAATGCTACCCATATAACACTTATGAACAATTAAATCTCAACATGTATTCTAGCTATATTGACCAAACTAACAATGCTAACTTTCTACTATCATTGAGAAGGAAACTGCTAACTATTAACATCGTTATAGAAATTTAACAAGGCAATTAACATAGTTTTTGCATAACAATTAATAGAGCAATAACAAGATGATCTACATAACTTTTAACCATTTAACTCGTTGTGGCATTAAATCAATAAGTAGGAATCTACTGACCATTCACAGTGCTGTAGCAATTGTTCTGGCAATTAATAAGGCAAATGATGTAGAATTTAACAAGGGAATTAACTGTAGAAATTATTCTGGTAAATTCGTGGTCATTCCAGCATGCTCACTCAAGATTCTAAAGGCAAAAATCATGGGCAATTGTAGCAAGCTCCGACAACATTCTAAAGGAAAAAATCATGGGTAATTATAGAAATGTCCAACAACATTCTAAAGCAAAAAATCGTGTGTAATTATATAAAGCTCCGACAACATTCTAAAGGAAAAAATCGTGGGTAATTACAACAAGCTCCGGTAACATTCTAAAGGAAAAAATCGTGGGTAATTATAGCAACTCTGTCAAGTTTTTAAATGGAAAATCATTGTGCTACATATCGTCAAAACGCAGGCTACCCTTTTAATGGAAAATCGAGGTGTTTAAGGTAGTAAACACAGTCACATTTAATTGGCAAATCACCATGCAGCAAGGCATCAATTAGTAGTAAATATGTTTTTTCAAAACGCAGTCTTCTTCAAGGGGAAAATCGTCCCAAAAGTAAAAACAAAATGCAAACTTGAGAGGGGCGAAATTGCTAGGCAACAAAGGTAATCAAAACATAAATTCTGAAGTGTAAGACACAGTCTTCTGCAAGGGGAAATTCGCCCCAAAGGTAAAAACGAGATGCAAACCAGAGAGGGATGAATAAACCAAGGGTTCCCCTTTTCACTGCCAGGATGCCAATGCCAACGAACATAGGAAAAAAAAAACGTTTTTTTCTTTCTTACCAGGGTACCAAATGTAAAACGCAGACAGAAAATTTAATTGTTTTTCCATTGCCAGAATACCAATACAAAAATGTAGACATGAATCAACTCATTTTCCATTGCCAGAATACCAATACAAAAATGCAGACATGAATCAACTCATTTTTCCATTGCCAGAATACCAATACAAAAATGCAGACATGAATTAGCTCATTTTCCATTGCCAGAATACCAATACAAAAATGCATATGTCAATCAACTCATTTTTCCAATTCCAGAATACTAATACAAAAATGTAGACATGAATCAATTTGTTTTCCATTGCAAGAATACCAATACAAAAATGCAGACAGGAATCAACTCATTTTTCCATTGCTAGAATACCAATACAAATGCGGATGACAGTAAGAGAACCACAAGGATCTATTGGGAAAAGTCATTGAATGGTCGCAAGGATTCTATCAGTCAAGGAACAAAGAAATATCAACAAGGATGCAAGCTAATCAATACGCAGAGGTCTTGGCTAGAAGGTGCAAGTCTATCAGCAACGTCCTTCGTTCATCATCCATGCACAAAAAAGTAGGGTGTTGAGATCCATAGGTCTATTAACAATAAAGAGAGGAACGTAGATCAGGCTCCTGGACAACTTCTTAGGAGAGGACTGATGAGCTGGGGACGAAAGGAAAACAACCACAATCTTCACAAATGAGTTCACTACAGGGTGGTCAAGACATGCCGGGAATCGAAGGCCATGGGAATCAGTCACTCATCGAGCTAAAGGCTATGGAAATATTCAGTCACCAACTAGAACGCTAAGGCAATCAATTTTCTTACCCAAATAAACATTCAGATCCAAAGCATAAATCATACTACAATATACCATGCAAAAAATGAAGAAAGTGTATTGTTTCTTGATCGCCCGCTCTGAGCTGATGTCCCACGCGCTCCATGTAACTCCTACTTGTCGACCGATGAGACTTAACCGGTACCTCTTAGCTAACGCTAGGGGTACTCATTTTCTGCCTTAGCCCCTCGAGCCACAAAGAGGCCATGCACACTATCCATAGATTCATCTATCTCCCAGCTCGCAAGGCCGAGCTACCACTCCTCACCGAGCTGGGTGTCCCAACTCCCACAAGATAAGTCAGTCAAGTATAGATTTTTGCAGCGTAACGTTATGAAAACAAAAGAGATCTTTCCTCCTTCTCCTCCCTCCATTATATAAAGTTTCAAACTCCTTTATCTTCCCAAAATCCCATTTAAATTAATGTTTAATAAATTAATTCCTAAAAATCCTCCCCATACAAGTGTCACTCATCCCCTTCATTCCTGCATAAATTAAATTCTTTAATTAATTAATTACCCTTATTTCCCTTACCCACCTAGATTCTCTCCTAGAATCGCTCCTAGGTGTCCCAAAATTCCCTTACAGGTTTCAATGAATTTCCCCATTATTCATTTGCCAGTTCAATTTAAATTAGAAAGTTCTTAAATGCTAGATACCTTACTAAGTTTGACTTTATTCTTTTTCCCTTGTGTTTCCCTTTTCTTTTTATGTTTCCCTCTTTTCCTAGCTTCCTAATTATTTTATATTTCCCTCTTTCCCCTTTTCATTTAGAACTCAATTTGGCAGGTGTAGAAATTAACTTTTTCCCTTTTCTTTTTTTTATTTAAATCCCAACAGATTTTTATGAATCAATTAAATTTCTTACTCCCTCCTTGTTACAAGATTAATTAATATTATCATCATTATTTATTTAAATTTTTATTTTTATAAAAATATATATATATATTTTAAAAAAAGGATAGAAAATTTTTGCCACCAGTATAATTTAGACCTGGACTTTAATTTTCGTGCTCGGCGACAATTTATTAAGGAAATTGTTTTAAAAATTTCTTATCATGTTATTCATCATAAGGCCATCTAGATTCATTCATTTATCATTAACAACATGACATTCCCTTTAGGATGCACTAGGTTCTCAAAGGCTGCCACTCGCCTCATCTGTTTCCCTTGCACAACATGCCCTTCAGGATGCACTATGTTCTCCAAGGGTGTCACTCGCCTCTTTCCATTTTCTTGCACGACATGCCCTTCAATACACACCATGTGCTCCAAGGGTGCCAATTGCCTCTTGACTGACTTGGGAGACATCAAAAACCCCTGGAGTCAATACTCCGCTAGGTGAACTTATGGGATACTAAGGGCCTCTAAGGAATAAGGCCCCTGCCTTATTTTGCATCCCTTAGAATCATCGTGAGCGACTATCGCAGTCTACCCTCATGACATCGTGGGTCCTCTCGAACTAGGTAAAATTTAACCTATAGTTCGAGCCACGATGGGATTGGTAGTAGGTTGTGGCAGGAATGATGTCCACACCTCTCCCTCAACATCTCTGGTAGTCGAGCATGACCCCTCTACTCCACATGTGAGTTTGGTCGGCAAGATATCGTCAGCCTGCATCATCAACAAATCATGTCAGAAATATATCCATATCATATCATCTAATCAAATGAACTAATATCACATATAAAACAATTAAAACCCAATGGTTCACTCCCTGAATCGATCCAAAGTCCAAGGGGTTCCATCGATGCCTCTGCATCCTTGAGGTCTAAAATCCTACACACTTAGTAAAACTGATTCAATGCACGTGTCTATGTCAATGCATCAAAACAACTTGACATCAACCCATAACACCTCATAATCAAAATCAATGTTTTAATATCATAATAATCTAGATCACTTGTGAGCAAGTGTCCTCAAAGAATAAGTTCACTCAGTGCACAAGAGCGGGGTGTTACAGAAGATTTGAAGAAATCTTATCCAACCCTATTCCAAGAGAGGAATGAACACTAAGGACAGTGGTGTACTTAATAGGGATATGATGTAATATCCTCAAATATTGGAATATTGAATTCTATGTGTACTTGGAAATAAAATTTTGTTTTTTGAAAATTCCGATTTGGAAATTATTTTCCATTTATGGAAAATACGAATTTGGATTTTTTTTTATTGTAATTAATTATTTGATGAATGTTGGGCAAAGATTTGACTTTCCCAACTAACCTCTTTTATTTTGACACGTGTGAAAGAAAAACTTTTTATAAATTAAATGTTGGAAGACAAATGGAACAACCAGGTTAAAAATAGTTGACCATGACTCCATTAGTGGAGAACATGTTTTAGTTACCTCAAGGCTAATTTTTACAGGTGGAAAATGTGGGATTTGACCACTAGCAGCCCCTAAAAATCAAGGATTTTTAAATATGTGAATTTTCTAAGGAGGGAAGGAAAGACCTAGGAATAAGATGCATATAAAAACAACATATGGAGGAGGTAGGACGTTGCTTGGTATGTTGGAGAAAAGAAACTATTTTTTTTTACGAACATTGTTAGTGTAATACAAAGGAATTTTTGATCTTTGGATGGTGACTGTAGCTAAGAATGATCATTTCATTTTTCCCTCATGGACTCATGGTCAGGCTAGGGGGTGGACAGGGAAAGTGAACTTGGTTGTTTTGTTCTACAGTTTGGTGGAACATGGTTGTTCCATTTGTATTCCAGCATCAACTTTGAGATATGTATCTTGACTTGCATTATTTGTCAATATTATGTTTGATTATTATTGTTTAGGAATGTGATGGTTTATTATAGTTCAAGGATACTATATTGTTTTAATTGAAATTTGATTATGGTATATGTGTGTGTGTGTGTGTGTGTGCGTGTGTG
>ML779167.1:743716-818235 GCA_009831015.1 Picea engelmannii
AATTACCGACTTGATTAATCCTCAATGGGGATTAATCTAATAATAAAAATAATAATAATGACATGATTAATCCACAATGGGGATTTAATCCAATAACAAAATAATAAGAATGCTCTTCGCAGTTACATTATTTCAACAAGTGTTATATGTTAAATGATAGATATTTGTTGTGGATAATGTTTGTGTATAGTATCCATGTGATAGGTTATATGTTAAACTATATATATATATATATATATATATGTATTAATGTCGATAGTGTCAGTTTTTGGAATCCATATGATAGTTTACATGGTAAAATATATGTATATATATATTGATATGGATAGTGACAATGTTATGGTATCCACATGAAAGTTTGTAGGGTAACGTTGTATTTCATTATGGTTAGTTTTAAGGTTATGGATAGATGATATGAAAATTTATAGTCTTTAGTCTATTGCGTGATGTGTTTTAGAAAGCACGACTTGACATAGACATGGTAGTTATGCTGAGGTCTAGGATAGCCCTAGTCGCAACTTTCTTAATTACAAATAAGTGTATGACCCTAATCCAATAAAGCTGATAACACTGTTATGCATACAATAAAGAAATAAAGATATGTCTAATGTATTATCTATGTGTCACAACCAAATGTTGAAGAGTCAAGGAACTTTAATGCCACATAACAATTTTTTTTTTGGGGGGAAATTTGGGGTACATTACACCACCTGATCCATGGTTATACACATATGATAAAAAATGAAATTACTTCGAGAATCATATTGAGGTGGATGCCAATTCATTTCTAAATCTATGTCGTTATAGTTTGTAGGCAATTAAGTTATGGCAGGTCCATTAAAGGTGATAGACCTACCCAGTACCCTACGATCTGACATTATAAGAAATCTCCCAATGCGAGCTTTCCACTTCGGTCAAAATCACATGGCAGTTGTTTGACGTGGTGTAAAAGTCACTCTTACCCACTAAAGAGGGGCTCTAGGTGTCATTTCTCTCCTCGTATTCGCCTCTTTGGTCTCATTTGCATTTTTTCCTCTTCATTTTGTTACTCCTCAGAACCGACAATTTTGGTAGTGCTCGGCCCTAGTGAAGAATGGAGGAAAAATAATGCTGGAAAGGTTGTCCAGAAGCATGAGTAAGCAAATTGAATGCTCTGTAAAAAAATTGTAAAGGTTTTTCTCATGGCATGCTTTCTCTGTGCACAAAAAAATAATTTCTATGTAATGCATTCTCCGGTGCAATGTGTTCTATGTGGTTCTATGTCACATTCTGTGTGCTTTTATCTTGATTTATGGTTGAAATCACATATTATTTAGACCTCTGTATATGTTTCATTCTAGGTTCCACTGTGATAATCGTTTCACTTATTTATGATGTGTATTCCCTTAAGTTTTATCAATTGGGTTGACTATATTTCTCCTTTGTTAACTACATGTCCTCAAGCCATGCCCTTCTAGTTTCTCTCCAATCCAAACCTGTGGCCGAAATCACTAAAAAAATGGTCATTACACCCTGTAGCCTTTGTCTATAAGGTTCTATGCAACCTAACTGTCAGCATTGAGACTTGGTAAATGCATACCCTGGAAGAAATCGTTGACTGAAAAATAGTTATGGTGTTATTCTTTCCATTCCAATACTTGGTCATAACCTGCGAATATTTTCACAGGTATATACAAATTTTCATTATAGTCTTGATAGTTTAATTACTTCTATGGTCAATTTTAAATTCAAAATATGGCTATTCATAAAGGTAAGTTGAAAAATGTTTTTCATTTTTTAAATCTTTCAAATTTTTCCTGTCGGTACTCAATTAATATTTAACTCCTTAGATCAGAACCCGTCTGAGAAAATCGTGCTATGTCTTTGATAAGGTTTAATGGTTATCTCTATTAAAACATTACAGTCATCTCGATAGTGACCTTCACTTGTTGGTTCGTCTGCTATAATGAGATCTATGTTTGCATAATTTAGGAATTATTTGCATTCGACACCTATGAAAAAAAATGATCCTCTCATTTATTTATTGTTGTACCCTATACTCGTACTCCTTTGCAACATATTTGGTTGCATAGATGATACAAGGGTTTTAGTAGGGTTCAAGCATTTTCTACATTATTATAATTTAACATACAAATTACATTCTTACAGTAATTGTATGTCCCCATATCTCATCCTTGCATCTCTATAAACAATTTTGATTTAATGATTTCTTTATTGTGATCATTATCCTTGTCGAATTTTTCATCTGTGTATTACGGGAACAAAATATATCATTGTTATAATTGTTAACTTCATGACATTAAACTCCTTCTGTTCTTTTGGTCCTCTATACATAGTTTTTTGGTAATTTCGTTTGGATGATTTATTCTATAAAAATAAACTATTTCGATGAACATCTTATATCGTTTTAGCCTCCATAGGAAGAGAGGTTTCTATCACTACCTCTCAGTTAAATTATTCTTTAAAATTCTCTTCACTTGATTACATCATGTACTTTCTTTTGTACATGTTCTCTGTATTTTCTAATCTAGAGACATGTACCGGGCTAACAAAGAAACAAAACTTGATTAAATGTTTTTTTTTTTCTTTAATTTTTCAAGTGAATAATTTTGCATGGATACAATTTGATGATGGGTTCCTTTTTCTTTTCAAGGGAACCCATCAGATGGTTATGAACCCACTCCTCCTCCTAAATCATGGATCAAATACTTCACAAGGGAAAATGAAGATGATCCAATATTCATCGGGATCCAAGATAAGTTACAACTTTCACTTATTTCATTCTTTAATGACTTCAACACTAGTAAAGATACTAACACCTTCATATTCCTCTCTTCCAGGTTGGAAATAAAAATTTCCTTGGTGAAAGAAGAATCCTTCCACCAAAAGGTATTTGGGTTCCATTTTTTTTCCTTCCCCTGATCCATGCGTGCATTCACTTCAGTTATAGATAGTTTTATGTAGACTCTTTTAAAACTCTATTTAAATTAGTTATGGAGTTCTTGGGTCTATGGAAACCCCATCTGTACTATTTGGTCAGTGACCTATTGACTGTAATAAATTTATTTTTCTAAACATTCTGAGATCTATTGTATCATATATATTTTGGTGTTAATATATAAAAATAATGTATTTGGGACTTTTACTCTTTTCCACCTATACTCAGCATAATAATAGAAATTTCAATACAATCTATTTATACTTGTTTATTTTTGAAGTATATTGATTTTGTACAGTAAATGAACAACCATCAAAGAAATAAGTCTATCATGTCCAATAGGCACATATACATAGTTATGTGTGTGTGTGTGTGTGTGTGTGTGTGTGTGTGTGTGTATATATGGAATATAAAACATAACATTTACCATATAACATCAACAATAAAAGTACATATCTGAGATACATATCTGAATATTGATGCTAGGAAACAAATGGATCAGCCACGTTTCACCCAACCGTAGAAACAAAACAACCACAATCACTTGTCCTGATGACCCCCTGGCTTGACCATGACTTCATTAGGGAAAACTGAGTCACACTCATTAGCCAATGTCACCTTCAACAATTCAAATAATGTTTTTCCTCACACCATACATGTTCATAACAACAAAAAAGTTTGCATTCCCCAACATACTAAGCAACATACTGCCTCCCACATATGTTGTATTTATCTTGTGCCTATCACTTTCCATTCCTTTCCCTCCTTGGGGAAATTCACAGCTTTAAAAATCCCTTATTTTGAGTGCCTTCCAGTGACAGAACTCAACTTCTGACACTTGGTAAAATCATCTCTAATTTAACTCAAACTTGTTCTCCACTCATGGAGTCATAGTCAACTATTTTTCACTTGGTCATTCCATTTGTCTTCCAACATTTAATTTATTAAACATTTTGTCTCATACATGTGTCCATCAAAAGAGGATTGTTGGGAAAGTCAAACCTTTTCCCAATAGTCATAAACGTAATAATTACATATTCCAAAATTCTAAATTCATATTTTCCATAAATGGAAATTTATTTCTAAATTTGAATTTCCATAAATGGAAATTTGTTTCTAAATTCAACTTGGAATTTATTTTGTAACAATTTGAGAATATCAAATCCTCTCCCCCTTAAGTACAAAATTTTCCTCAGTGTTCAATCATCTCTCGGAACATAACTAGATATCATTTCAACTTATCTTCTTCCAATTCCCAAGTGGTCTCCTCAGGACTAAAGTGCTTCCATTGCAATTTTACTTGGGCGATCGATCTGTTCCGAAGTACTATTTATTTCCTGTCCATAATGCGTAGAGGTTCCTCCTGGAATGCACCTTATAGTTCCACCTCCACCATGTTACAATCAATTATGTGAGTAGGATCATGAATATATTTTTTCAATAATAAAACATGAAAAACATTATGAACTTCTAAATTTCTAGGATGTGCCAGTTGATACGCCATAGGTCCGATTCGAGTTAAAATCTTGAAGGGGCCACAAAATATTGGTGCCAACTTGGAACAATTTCCTAGATTTAGGGAGCTTCTTCTTTCTTTGACTTTTAGATATACATGTTCCCCAAGTTTGAATTCTCGATGTCTCCTTTTTAGATCTGCATAGCTTTTTTGTTGATCTTGTGCCTCTTTTAAGTTTTGTTGTACCCTTTTTACCACTCTCTCCATTTCTTGGAGCATTTCTGATCCAACCATAATCCTATCAACTGTATTATCCCAACTAATCAGGGTTGCACATTTCCTTCCATACAATACATTAAAGGGGCATATCTTAGCTAATGCTTGATAACCATTATTGTATGTGAACTGAACTAAGTGTTGATATTCTTCCCACTTAGTTGGTTTTGTTATTTCATACACTCTTAACATGTATTCAATAATTTGGTTTGTTCATTTTGTTTTCCCAATTTATGGCACCCATTGGTTGGTTCATTGGAAAAAATATTGTGGAGTAGCAGGAATTGAACCGATGACCTCTCCCAAAGAGCATAGAACTTTCACAAAGGCCCCAATAGCCAACATGCCCATGTGTTTATTGTTTCATATAACCCACAATGTATTATTTAAATTGTAATATGTTATGTAATGTGGTGGAATGGGTTGGGACCTAGCCCCAGCCCTCGGGCACCCATCTGACCTTAGCATGTGACACTGGTTTAATAAATGAGCACGGGGGGGGGGAATGGTAAGGATTATCCTTCGAATCTCAAGTTTTTCTCACAAGACCAGGAGTTATCCACATGAAAATCATGTGGGAGGTTTATCCATAGACCGAAGGTCACATGAGATGGGCCTTGTATCCAGGTGCTTTCATATTGAGGGTTAAGTGTGCACACGCCATCCCCTTTGGACTATATTTTAATTTTTTTACAAAGTGGGTTTTATTTATATAGTTTGGGGATTTTTAATCGATTTTTATGCCTGTAATAAGAGAGTTTTGGCCATTTTGGGGGGATATTGGGCTCTTTTTGAGCCCAGACTTTGGGAGGAAGTTGGGGAAGGATAACCAATTTTAGGTCTATAAAAAATAGGCTTGTTTGAGGCCATTGAAGGAAAGTCAAAGAAGATTTATATTGAAGAAAATAAAATCCAATGCCATTTTTATGGAAGGGAGTTGTTGAGGAGCAGAAATTTGGAGGCCATTTCTGGAGGCTATACTCAACCTTTTTCAGTGTCGTCATTTGCATTGGATTTCCGAGGTTGAGAAGAACACCACGAGATCATAATGGATTCCATTTGATGTACTTTTCAAGAATTGAAGAATTAATAAATAATCCTCCCCTACTGAGACAAAGGCCCAGAGATGTAGGCAATTTTGTGTTGAACTCCATTATCACTTCTCTTTTTATGGTTTTATGTTGTTCATGATTATATTAATATATGTATATTGTCTTATAGATGCTATGTTCCTTCATTAAATTCATCCTCTTTCATTCATCTCCTTAAATGGTTAATAAATACATGCAAAAATAACTCAACCACAATCATTAAGAGATGTTTTAGGATCATCATGTGTGATGTAGTTATGTTCATGTTATTTTAGTTTACATGATTTGTAACATATGACATGACCCTCTTGAGTTAGGACACCTCCCAAGCTTTCTTTTCTTGTGTCCACAAAAATTGTAAAGTATTTTTCTAGGTCTGCAACCTGTAAAATAGGTGTTGTAGTTAACAGTTCCTTAGTTTATTAAATTTGTCTTGAAACTTCAATGACCAAGTAAACCTTATTCCCTTTTTCTGTAGAGTTGTATCTAGATATGAGATCCTCGAAAATCTTCGATAAATATGCAGTAGTAATCGGTAATTCCCATAAATGATTTGATGTCAGCTACTTCCTTAGGGATAGGCCATTCCATAATGTCTTTTAGCTTCTATGGATCAACCTCAATACCCTCTTTGGATATCACATGTCCTAGGTACTGTATTTTTCTTTGGTAGAAGTCACATTTTTCAAAATTTGCATACAACTTGTGTTTCCTTAAGGTCTGCAATACTATTTTCAAATGTTCTTCATGTTCTTCCATTTTCGAGTAAACTAAAATATAATCGATAAATACCAATACAAATTTATCCAAATATTGACTTAATATACTATTCATCAAACACGTAAAGGTTGTTGGTTCATTAGTAAGACCAAACAGAATCACGACAAACTCATAGTGTCCATCTCGTGTTCTAAATTTTCTTATCTTTATATCTTCATCCTTATTCTGACTTGGTGATAACCATACCTTAAATCTAACTTAGATAAAATATTTTCTCCTCCCACATGGTCAAACAGGTCGTTAATTCAACGTAGAGGATACTTGTTTTTAATCCCCATCTTTTTTAATTGTCGATAATCAATACATAACCTTAAGTTCCATATTACTTTTTATCGAAAAGAACCAGTGCTCCCCAATGTGAGACACTTGGTCTAATATACTTTTTATCTAACAGTTCTTCTAGCTGAATTTTCAGTGTTGTTAATTCAGGTAAACTCATTCTATAAGGTGCCTTAGATATCGAGGCAAATTAAGGTAGTAGATTGATAGAGAAATCTATCTCTCTTCTTGGAGGCAGTTCTAGTATTGCGCCCAAAAATACATCTCTAAACCTATGCAGGACTACAAAGTCTTGTAAGATGGGTTTATTTTCCTTTTCTAACAGATTAGTTACTTGAAAAGCATAAAATTGGGAACCCTTATTTATACATTTCTTAAACTGCATGGCTAATATCTTCCTAACTGAAACTAGTTTTTTGATCCCTTGTATTGTCCTAATTGTGTTGTTTTTGTCTCTATAAGTAAGTGACTTTTTGTAACACTTCAAAATTACTTTATGTTTCTCTAACCAGTCCATTCCAATAATTATATTGTAAGATTCCAAAGGTAAAACATTCAAATTTAACTTTCTACTTTGGCCATCTATAATGAGATCACATTCATAAATGAGATTTATTACTTTTCTCTTAGTTCATGTTGCTAACTATACTAACCAGGACTTAGCATGCTTTAATTTCTTGAGCTTATTTAATTCAACTAAACCAGGAGTAACATAACTCAGACTAGCTCCTGGGTAAATTAAAATATAAATGCGATTATCATGAATTTTACCTTCAACCTCCATGATAGTGGATTGATAATCAACTTGTCTTCCATCTACAACTGCATTAATTCTGGGCACACTTATGCCCATATCTCCTACTATGTTGGATTCTTGTAAGTTATTGACTGTTGTTCTTGTTGTGGAAGTTAAGCATGGACAATTCCTCTGCAAGTGAGGTTGTCCACACTCCCAACACTTTAATGGTTCCCTAGGGTTGTCCCCAACTTTCTTGACTCCTAGGCTAACTGGTCTACCTTTCCCTTGAGCATTCTGGTTGTTGGACTAAAAATATTTCTTTCGGAATTTCTTTTCCATATTTCAGAAAGGGGTTGGTTGGAATCCTTTCTTCCATGGATTTATTCTATCTTGTTTCTTTTCCTTCAGTGACTTGGGAATTTTAGACCTCTATTTGTACTAATCATAACACATTCAGGCATTTCTAAATACTTTGCTTAAAGTCTTGGGATTGTCAAATTCAATTTTGTTCGTGTATAACTGTGTTAGACAGCTTAAGAATCATTTTATATTTACTTTGTCTTTCTTGATGTATGGCACAAACATCAATAATTCAAGAAATTTATTTATCAATCATCCATGATCATTTGTCTGAGTCTTAGCTCATAAAATTCCTTAGTATTTTTTTCGTAATATCCTTCTGATAAATATTGCTTCTTGAAATATTTCTTGAAATATGACCATTCCATCTATTTATCTTTTAATCCCTTGGCCAATTTCAGGTCTTGCCACCAGATAATTGCATTTCCTTTAAGGTTATAAATGGCCATTCTAAGTTTCATGTTACTAGAATAGTTATAAATCTAGAAGTGTTTATTTATATCTAGTAACCATGCTTCAACCTCTTCACTCATCTTTGATTCTCCGTCAAAGGTGGATGGTTTTATCTTCTTGAATTCACCTTCAACGGGATCCACCTATTTTCTTTTTCTTCCTATGGATGTTTTGTTTCCTGATGCTTGTGTGCCTTCAGAAGAACTATTCTCATTTTTTGTTTCATGACCAGAATTTTTAGAGGATATTTTGTTGACTTCTTCCTCCTTGTCATTTTATTTTTGGATCTTCTTTGTTAATATGTTGCAAAAAAGCACTTCATTTATTTCTTATTGGCATTCCTGTTCCTTTTTCAACTTTTCATTATCTTCTTTGAACACTTGTAATTCCACGATAAGGTTCCTCACCGTTTCCAGAATCTGGGTGGTTGAAATTCCTTCATTGTTATGTCCAAGTTCTTTAAGAGGTCCTTGATTGTGATTTTATTCAAGTCTGATATCCTCTTCATTCTGTGTTTCCATTATCACAACAGAACAATTTGTTTTTTTTTTGTTAACAGTAAACATATTTTTTAGTTTTTCTTTTAACATAAATAAAATAAGCTATACTAATTTTCCCTTTCCCTTAGGTCCAAGTGTTATAACCTTCATCTATGATACCATATGTAATTTACCCCAAATTTCTCAAAAAAAAAAATTGTTAGGGACATTAAAACTCCTTGACTCTTCAACATTTTCTCAAACATAACTTAATTATCATCGCTACTGTATTAAAACAATTACTTCTTTGTAATTAAGATCACTACTATCAAGATTGATATATTATCTCTATCAAGTCATGCTATCCAAAGGATTATAGAGAGTAAATAAACCATGGACATTAGACTAGCATATATTCTATCCATAACATTTGTATTAATAAATATGATACATGTATTGCTTATAGTATCAACTATAGAGACTATAGTATGTATAACATGACATTGATACTATTCCTATCATTATCTATTTATAAAAGTTGTTTACCAAAAGACGCAACCTATATAAATCTTGACCTATACCAATATGTAACCATTATATGGAAACATAACACTTACGAACATATAATCCAATGTATAGAGTCCTTAACATATACCAAGATATATATATATATATATATATATATACATTAGATTCAACACATGTTATAAATATATATATCATACTCATTATATGTATGTTGTATAACATGTGAACTATTATAACATTTGTACTATTCCTAGCATTTGTATTCTTATAACGTAACATTCCACCTCAATGTAATTCCTTTCGTGGCACATTGAAATAGTTCTATGCATAAACATGAACAACATAAGTTGAGAAGGAGAAGTGAACAACATGCAAAGATTAGAATCTCAGGAGAGAGGGAGACAATGACCGTAGGATCACAACACATAGGACCAACGATCGTCTGATCAAAACGAGGTGCATGAGCCTTAAGGATTTGCGCACGCAGGAGAGAGAACTTACCAAAGTTCGAAAGTCTCAAAGTAGTTTGGGACCATCCCTCATCAAGGAGGATAGGTGGCATAAGATCCACAACTCCAGAAGTTCATGGATCAAAAGGAGGTGAAATAGTTGAAGTAATTTGAGATCGTTCATCACCAGGAGGAGAATCTAGCTCGTTGATCGTTGGGATATATGTTTCAACAGACCATGAAATTAGGAGGGATACAAGTTTTAGATTTGAAATCCTTGAATCCTGGAGAGACGGAGATCCAGAGTAAATTTCAACCGTTAGATCCAGATGGCTACATGGCGATGGATTGTGAGCTTCGAAGAAATCTCACTTCAAGAATTTCTAGTTGAGAATTGAAATCCCCGAAGTTCAGAGAGACAAAATAAATTCTCGACCGCCAGATCATCTGAAGTAGATATCAGTCATCATATCATCCGAAGAAGATCTCAAGCGTTAGATCATCTTAAGTGAATCAGGGCCATCTGATCTAGAAAAGACGTGGCATAAACTTATGGACTCTGGGTAAAGACTCAAAGTAAGCCTCAATCATATGATTCAAGAAGACACATGGCAAGAATACGCATACTTCAAGGGGAAGTGAAGTTTGAGACTTGATATTTTAGAACTTCGGAGACCCGAAGGAGATCTCGATTGTTGATCAATGAAGGGGATGAAGAACCATTGATCCAATTGAAAGGTCAAATTCCTAAAGTAGAGGTAGATCCTTCAATTAAGAAGGACAGGTGTTCTCAGTTCATTGAATCAAGAATATTGGTGTATGGAGGAAAGCAGGGTTTGAGATTTGAAACTCCCGGAGTCCGGATCATGAAGTAAAGCACAACCATTGATTTAAGAAGGATAGATATGATCCACATACTTGAGAGGATAGATATAAAACTTCCATTCATGATCACCTTCAATATCATGAGATCGACGGTCCCATTGCATTATGGGCATTGGAGGTTCAAAAAATTGAAAAAGTTAATGGAGGGGCATAATCAAAACCACAGTTTTGGAGAAAGGATAGGGGGAGGCTTGAGGTAAATTGTGGGGAGAAATGTAGTTTGATCTCAAACCTCCTTTGGTTGAGACTATAATCACATGGTTACATGATATCATCGCCCAAGTTCACATCAACGGAAAATAGAGGAAGAAGCTAGTGTTGTTAGGCTCCACATCGGATGTTACGTGTTGAAAAGTCAAAAACCCTCTGCGTGTATAATCCAATGAAACTGATCAAACAAAATATGATTGAAAGGTTGTTGTTTCATATCATGATTTCTTCATCAGTTACAATTCAGTTAAACTAACTGAATCATTGTTCCTAAGTAGTTGAATCATTGTTCTTGAGCATTGGAATCATGATTCCTGAGAATTCTTTAGATTCTCGACTTCAGCATTGGAGATGCAGAGTGTAATCGATGTTGAGAGCAGGAATAAAAGAAAAATTCTCTGACAAAGAGAGGTTGTTATTTATCTGTAAAAATTAGTCAAACAGTAAGAAATGAAGATTAGAACATGAACTAAGGGAGAAAATGCAAAGATGAAGAACATAAGCTCGATAGAGAAGAAATGGTGAAAATAACAGACAGTATGAGAACTTAAGCGCAAGAAGATGTGACTAGGAAGACACTGATGCATACAAAGAATAACAATGTAGCAGAACAGTGATGAGACTGGTCAACCATTGATAAATATTTTATCACTGTAATAAATTTCAGCAAGCAAAGATTTATATCTTCGGGAGGAAGGGTTGTGCTAGGCAGGACTCTTGTCCTCAGAGTGTCAAGTGGGTTCTTGAACATAGGGAGTTGTATCTTCCATCTAGTCATAGCCACAAAAACCAAGGTGGTAGGGTGGTGCAAGAGAGAACCATTGTTCTATGTTATGCAAGTTGGTTCATGTGTGATTGGAAGTTTTTGCTTCCATCCAGTTGGTGCTGGAACATTCAGGGAGTTGGTGCTTCCTTCTAGTGGGTTATAGATGAACCATAGTGTTGGTGCTCTTAGAAAGTTGCATCTTGTTAAAGAAGAGGTTTTAGCCTCATTTTAAGTTGGTTCTCAAAGAAGGATGATGTGAAGAACTTAAAAGACTTCCTATCATTAAAAGAAGAAGAGGTTTTCTCCCTTTATGGGTTTCCTCATGAATATATGTCTCTGTGTATATCATATGTGTGATTGATGTTTGTTATTTGTTTTGCTCATATCTTGCATAATCTTGATGATCACTTGGAGAAGGTTAATAATATTTTTATAGGAATAAAATTGTTTAAGCACATTAACGACTAATTCACCCCCCCTCTCTCAGTTGTCTTAGTAATTCCAACAATTGGTATCAAAGAGGGTTCCTTTTATTTAAAGGTAGATAAGTACGATGAAACATGACAAGAGATGAAGGAACTCCAACCAATAAGCCTCCTATGTTTGATGGAACAAATGTTTCCTTCTGGAAGGTTAGAATGATAACATACATTATGGATATAGTTGTTGATGTTTGGGATGTTGTAGAGACTAGATATACAAAACCTGTTGTGTTAGCTTCCAAAGATGATAAGTTAGAATTTAGCTTCAATGCAAGGGAAATAAATTATATCTTGAGTGGGCTTGCTAAAGCTGAATCTGCCAAAGAAATGTGGGATAAACATATTAGCAATTATGAAAAAGATGCGAAAGTAAAAGATGTCGAACTTCAGACACATAGATTTAAATTTGAACAACTAAAGATGAATGAGGATGAAACAATTAGTAAATATTTTTTAAGAGTTTAGGAGCTTGTGAATGCCATAAAGGGTCTTCGTGAGAATATTGAAGACACATTTTTAGTTCATAAGATTTTAAGATCTCTGCCTGATAGATTTAATCCAAACGTTTCTGCAATAGAAGAAATGAATGATCTTAAAACTTTGTCTATTGATAAACTCCTAGGAACTATAACTTCTTAGGAAATGAGGAGTAGAAAAGATAAATCCAACACTAGAGAAGCATCCTTTAAAGAAGACAAGAATAATGATTCATAATTATATGATATTGAGGAAAAATTTGTGAGAAGGTTAAATAACGGATCAGGAAAATACAAGGAAAACCGCCCTTCAAATGTTTTAACTATTGAAATATAGGTCACTTTTCATCTAAGTGTCCACACAATAAGAAGGACCAGATATATAAAGGTGAAGATAAGTACAAATCCAAGAGATTTGGTAAAAAGAAAAGTTTATGTGTAAACAATGATGACTCTTCAGAAGACACAAATAGTGACTCTTCCTGTGAAGATAAGGTTAATGAGTTTATGCTCATGTCCAAAGATGATTATGATAATAAACACACAAGAAGTTATATTAATGATGAAGAATATGTTTTTGATATGGAAGGTGAACTAATCAGTTCTTTAGAAGAGATTGACAGATTTGAACTTAAGAAGAGAAAACAAAAACAATTGTTGATGCATTTTGAAAAGAATGGTAAAAAACTTGATGAAGACTTTTCCCTACTAAAAGTGGAGTTACAAGAGGATAATAGAATAGAGGACACTCTGAAACAACAGTTATCAGAAAAGAAGGAAATATGTGAAGCCTTGGAAGAAGAGGTAGTAAAAACGAAGAAAGAGATGGAGAACTTTAAAGCATTGTATGTCCAACATATTCCAAGCATTAAAGCCTTAGCCAAACTAAACGACATTATAAGCTAAAAAAATATCCTTTGTTGAAGACTTGTTTAAGATATATAAGTGGTTCAAGCAACAAACATATAGAAAGCAAAGAGCTAGTAGAGATGATCAAGTTTCAAGTTAGGATACAATCAGACCATGTGAGTACTCTGCCACCAAAATCTAATAAAGACTAGATGATGTCTGATAAAAAACAAAGATATCATAATATGGAGCAAAAAAATCCAACAAGAAGGCCATCCTTCTAGTACCAAAATTTCTTCCATGGTTATTGTTTTTACTGCTCTAATTTTGGTCATAAGATTCCAAATTGTCAAATTAAGTTTAGAGACATGCAATTGAGGAGATCAAGAAATAAACAATATTTGCAACATAGAACTAAACAACCAATGAGTAGAAAAATTTGCACCAACCACTTTGACGTATTGAACAATGATCTTGAATGCTATAACTGTCATAACTTCAGCCACAAAGATGCAAACTGCCATCTAAAGAATTACAAAGTAGATCCAAGTATAAAACCCTTAGCTAGAAATGAGAGCACATTGGAAAACAAAGATAGTGAAAAATGTTGTCTAGTACTTTCAGATCAAAGACAAAAGAACCCCTGGTATATTGATAGTGAATGTTCAAAACAGATGACTGGAGACAAAAGTAATTTTATGTCTCTAAGTGAAAGAAAATCAAGAAATGTAACCTTTGAAAATGATGCAATAGGAAAAATCAAAGGTAAAGGAATGGTAAGTCTAAGTAATGGCAAAGGGAAAGCTCAATATGTGTTGTTTGTAGATGGTCTGAAACATAATCTTCTTAGTGTCAGTCAAGTTTGTGACAAGGTATGTAATTTTTTTTTCACTTCTAAATATTGTAAAATACAATCTATGAATTCAGGACAGTTGATTGCAAAAGGCATAAGAATAGAAAACAATGTCTATGTTTTGAAAGAAGAAAAAGAAGAATGTCACTTAAGAAAGTATGAGGAAAGCTGGTTATGGAATAAGAGACTTGGAAATATAAATTTTGATCATTTAATCAAAATTATAAATAGTGGGGCAGGAAAATATCTTCCAAAAATATCAAATCCATATGGTTTTGTAAGCAAACCTTGCCAAATAGGAAATCTCACTCAGACATAGTTTAAATCTAAGATATTTGCATCAACAAAGAAACCTCTTCAGTTAGTAAATATGGATTTATGTGGACCATAAAGGAAGGAAGGTATGGGAAAATAAATTTACTTCATCTCGATTATTGATGATTATTCTAGAGTGACATGGGTTGCCTTTCTGAAAGAAAAATATGAAGCATTTGAAAAATTCAAAGTGTTTAAGGCTCTGATTGAGAATCAAACAAGAAAAATATTGAAGGCAGTAAGGTCTAATAGGGGAGGAGAGTTTAGTTCAAGGGACTTCAAATAGTTTTGTGATAAACATGGGATCAAAAGAGAGTATTATATTCCAAGGACTCCAAAGAAAAATGAAGTAGTTGAGACATAGAGTAGATCAGTCCAGCTGATGGAAATATCAATGATGAATGGAAGGAACATTTCACAGACATATTGGGTAGAAGAAATTCATACAACTCTACATATTCTTAACTAATCTCATCTTAGGCCACAAAGTGACAAGATTCCTTATGAACTATGGTTTGGAAGACCTGCTTCAGTAAAAAAAATTCAAAGTCTTTGGGAGTAAGTGTTATATCAAGAACAATGATGAAAATATTGGCAAATATGATGATAGGGATGATGAAGGTATCTTCTTAGGGTATGCTACAAATAGCAAAGTATATAGATGCTATAATAAGAGGCTGCATAAATTGGTTGATTGTATTGACATAAAGATTGATGAAGAAATTTTGGTATGAGATCTAAGCAGTGTCGAATCAACGACAAAGGATATAGTTGAAGATGAAGATGAACATGTCCAAGAATTAGAAAGAGAAGACTCTGAGTCAGATGAAGATACAAATACTCAAGCAGAGTTAAATCAAAAGACAATATCAAATCCTTCCTCCAGAATTACACAAAAGAATCATACTGCAAGTCAGATAATTGGTGAGAAAGCCAAAGGTGTACAAATCAGGAGATGGATAATGAAATAAATTGAGAAATCACATATATCCTTCATATCCATGGTGGAACCCAACAACTTTAGTGAAGCCATTAAATATGTACATTGGTTAAAATGAATGAATGAGGAAATGGATCAAATTGAGAAGAACAATACTTGGGAGCTTGTTCCTAGACCCGTAGATAAGAATGTAATTGGCACCAAATGGGTGTTTAAGAATAAAATGAATGAACAAGGACAAATTGTTAGGAATAAATCTAGATTTGTCTGTAAGGGGTATGCAAAAGTTGAAGGACAATATTTTGATGAAACCTTTTGATGCATGAGCATCTCCCACATCAAGCGAGCCAACATGGAGACAATCGGATAGCTGGACGAGCACCAGCACAAATTTTGAAAACATCTTAGAAGTTGTTGTTACGCATCTTAAATGAGACATTAATATGAGATGCACTTATATTATGTAATCGGACCTTGAGCCTTTATCTCTCTTCCTTAGTAGGTAGGAGGCATTTAAGATAGTTAATGCAGGTAGATAGAATTTAATTCTAGATTAGATTGGTTGAGATTGCAAGAGGGAAACTGGATATAGACACCCTCATTGTGTATTGTAACGTAATTGGAAATTCTGAGCATTGAGAAGAGGAGCATGCAAAGAGCTGTGTAAGAACACCCATGTACAAATATTTGGATTAATAGAAGAAGTTGATTCAAATTCATGGTTTTGTGTTGTTCTCTGTGTATTGATGCTGAATGATATGCTCATGAATGCTTGCTTCCTTTTATACATTTTATTTGATATGTTGTGTATATGATTTCATGTTTGAGTTTGAAGTCTGAGAGGAAGAAGGAATGAGTTTCAATTGTTTCTCTATTTGAGATAGAAAATTCCTGCAAGGAGTGCAGTTGAAGTGTCCACAAGGAGTGTGTTGACAGAGGGTTCAGATAGAGATATCTTTTGTTCTCATCTCTGTGAAAGTGTAGTTGAGCGCAGGAGCCATGCGAGGAGTGCGCAGGGGGAGTGAAGTTCAAGGTTGTGAACCTGAGCGAGGATTGAAGGACTTCTGCTGCAGGTGTGCGTAGAGTCGAAGATTCAACACTTAGAAGTTGTTGAATGGTTGCTGCAAGGAGTGCGTGCAAGGTTCTCTGAAAGATTCAGAGGGGAGAAAGATCAGGAAGGATAAGGCCTTCAAACCCATTGGAGGACAGTGCAGGGAATATGCAACAAGAAGTTCATAAGAGGCATCGCAAGTTCGCGTGCAGGGGGACAAGTTGTGGAGGAACACATAGTATTTTTGCAGGAATCACCACGGAAGGACGGACGGACGGTATTTTCTTAGGAGAATACATGAATTTCCGTGAGCTGTTAGATCTCGCGGAGGTGCAGGGGAGATACTGCAGATATTACTGAGAGGTTCAAAGCTCAGGAGGGGCAGAGACGTTGATCCGACCCATGAGGACCATCAAATTTTCGCGTGAGATCGTGTATCAGGGTTTCCTAGGTTGAAGCCCATAAATTTGGAAATTGGAATCATGAAATCGCAAACCGCGATATCCCGACAGGTGAAAGGAATAGTGTGGGGCCACAAGGGTCAGTAGGTGGACAGGTGGCACGTCTTATCGAATTTTTGTGGCGAGAAGGCCCGAAACATATGAATTTGGATTCGTGATATCGTGAACTCCAAATTTTCGATGGAGTGAAGGGACCGTTGAAAAGTCAACTCACGAGCGCATCAGAGTTTTGGTGTATCGGGGTTTGAAAGTTGGTAAAGCAAGTTTCTTGGCATCACGAGTGGCAAAATCGTGATGGAAAAAGTCCCGATAGGAGAGGGAAAAAAGGTCAGCGTTGACTTGCATCAGGTTTTAGGGATTCATGGAACCTACGCTCGACCTTTGGATTTGCGAAGTTGTGAGATCCCACGAGAGTTTGCTGTGGCTGCAGAATTCCTGATAGAGAATTAGAAGAGCCTTAGAGTTCTTTGGGCCGCAAAAGAGAGAAGAACCTGTGAGCAGACGTTCTTGCGAGCACGGCACCGTGAAGTTTGGTATCAGAGCCTGATTCTTATCTATATATTTCAGGTGAGGGAGGCATAAGAGGTATAGAGAACTCTGATACACATCAGTTTCGTATCAGAGCTCAGAAAGGTTCTTTGCTTTCTATAGTAGAGAAGAAGAAGAATTCACCATGCCTCCCAGGAGAAGAGATGCGCAGACACCCGATCTAGTGGATAGGGAAATGCCGCGAAGAAGAGGCAGGCAGATGACAGATACAGTTATGGAGAGAGAGATGCGTGATCTACGATCTATACTCGAAAACATGGAGACAGTGCAAAGACGCACAGCCAGTGAAGGGGATCTGAGTGATTCCGAAAGCGAGGTTGAGGCTGAACGAGAAGAGGAAGTGACGCAGAGAGGTCCAACCTATCACCCCGCAGGGTCTCTTCCTCTGACCTCCTGCTCATAGGATCGATTTAAATTCCCTTTTCTGCAGAGCCGAAGCGGCTCTTGAGATTCCCAAGTGTAATCCATGTCCAAACATGACCCAATCCATAGGTCCTTTTGCTCACCTGCACAGCCTATGTTCCTGACCGTGACCAATTTCCCCACAGATAACTATTGTCAGCGTCGGGGGTTTCGGACTTTCCCGCTGTCACGAATTTCTGACCTCATGAATCCCTGATCTTCGATGCGTGCTCGGCTCCTACGCGCTATCCCTCCTGGCTAAGCTTCCACCATATGACCACTACTCCCGTGTTCGTGGCCTTGCCTCCCTCGCAACCTCGCAACTCACTATGTCCAACCCTTGATTCTCCAACTTTCGACACCCAATGTGTCGAAGTGCCAAGGCGCACGAGAGTTGACCTTTCAATGGTCCTTTCTCTCGCCGAGACTTTGGACCTTCGCAACTCGTGAATCCTAACACCAATACTTATAAACTTCTCACGGCGCGATCCCGAGGTCTTCGTGCCACCTGTATTCCACTCACTGGCTTCACTATGGCCCACACGGTCCTACCAGAGATGCTGAAACTCATGACCTCGTTCCCTCATGACTTCACGATTTCCATGGCCAAATTCTTGAGTCTTCTCTCGCGAGGTTCCGATGCACAATCCCATGTGTGGATCCAATGATCCTCCCGCAGTCTGGATCCAATGGTTATCTCCTTCTCGTGCCTTGCATCTTTGCGACTTGGGACACCCAACGCTTGGGTCTTCAACCTGAGAACCCCCAAGTTCGTGAGATATCTTGATCTCTGCCAGGCGTCCTCTGCCAACAGACGACTCCGATCTCCTCGTGCCTCGTGTCCTCGTGACTTTGAATACCCAACACTTGGGCCTTCACTCTATGAACTCCCGAATTCATGAGATCATCTAGATCTCTGCCACCTGTCCTCCTTAGATGAACGGCTCCTATTTACTCACCACCTCGCTACCTCGTTTCCTCGCACCTCACGACCTTTAACACCCAATCCTCGGCTCTTCCACTCATGAGCTTCTGAGATGACGTCAGCTAGGCCCCACACACGGAGCTCTCGCCTCCTCGCCACTCGCGAGGTTGAATGATTTCCTCTTCCAACCTTCGGTGCTCGAGTTCTCGATGTGGGTAATATCGTGACATGCGTCCGCTCCCGAACGAGTGGTCCATATTCTATCGGCTAATCCAGCGGTCGATGTTGCTCCTCCCGAGCCTCCTACACACCTGCTCCTATGCATAACCTCTGCACAACTTCCCCCGATCCAACGACCGTCAAGATTTCTGAGTGAGATCCAACAACTGTTGGTCCCCTCCTTCTATAGGCTCCTCCTGAGCTCCCTTGGATGCTTAAACGCAATGGTCCAAATCTGTTCTCGTGCGATCGAATGGATGACGCTTCTCCTCCTGAGTTTCTCCTTAAATCTTTGGAGGTTTTACCTCTATCCCCTATAGAGTCTTCGCGCATATACCACGCTGTCTCTCCTGAGCTTCTTCTCCTCGAAACCTTAAAGGATTTCGATGTCTTCTCTCCTACAGAGTCTTCTCGCGTGCACACAGCGTGCTATCTCTTTTGAGCTTCAAAAAACACTTAGACCCCTTGGGGGATTTTTTCTTTCTTCCTTCTCCCACAGATGGAGAATGAACTGGATGCCCTCCTGGCTATCCTACAGTCCAGCAACCTTTGGCTGAGGGCTTCTGGGTATTCATCAACCCAGTGGAGATCTTTCAGTGGACTTTCTCATGTGCCTGCTTGCACACTTTTCTCGATGCCCTCCTGGCAGAGTATATTCTCCTGTGCACCACTGTACACACGCTCAATGCCCTCCTGGAAGAGCTCCTCAGAATCCTCAGTGATTATGGTCTTCTGAACTCACAACAGAGTTCTTTCCTCTGTTCCCTCCTTGCACACACACGCTCAATGCCCACCTAGCAGATCTCCTCAGAACTCCTCAGAGCTTATGACTTCTATCTTCAAACTCTCAACAGAGTTCTTCCCCAACGCAACCCGTGAATATTCTCAATGCCCACTTGGCAGAGCTCCTACAGAATCCTCAGTGATTCTGTCTACAACTGTGTTTCAGCTACACAGTCTTACCTCCTAAGGTGTTCAGCAACCTCACAGGTATTCTTCTCCCTGAGTTGTTGACTTCAGTCATGTGCCTCAGCACGTCTCTGTCTGAACCCGCAGCGTTCAGAAGTGCATCCTCTGTGCACGACTATCAGAACCTCAACATTCTGTCATGCCCTCCTGGTGTGAATCCTCAAAGACCTCTCAAGTATGAAATCACACAAACTCCCAGCAAATTCTTAACAGATGTACATTCACAGCATATATATGGGACACCTACAGACATTCATATCACACAGAACACATGCAGGAAAAATTGTTTATGATTATATTAAACAATGGAAAATGCCCGTATCTTTACAATGGTGTTCCTTGAGGTCTCTCTGGTTCTCTCATAAAACCATCACTCAACTCTTCAAAATGAGATCTCAAAATCTCTTTTACCTAAGGGGATCATCGAGCGCTTCCCTCCAGGTCTACCTACCCTATTAAATTACAATCAATGGATGTCTAGTCTAGCGTATGGATCTAGATCTCAACCGATCTAGCATTAAAGTCGATCCTATCTAATGCCTTCTCAAGGCATGAATTCCCTGGCTCAACAGCCTAAGCACATTAAACTACATTCAATTCGAATTTCAAATGAGGTTGTGCCTCTCTTCAGTTTTGAATGCGTGCGCGCTGACGTGGCTGGTTGGCTGGCTGGCATGGAGCGATGCTCCTACATCATACTCCACATCTACAAAAATCATGATATCCTGCTCATGAGCTTCCCCTATAGTTGTTTCGAAATCTTCCTGGATCCCAAATAAGTCTTTGGAGCTTCCCATCTACTCTATTCTGCTGCTGCTGCTGCTTCCGCTGCGCCGCTTCTGTTGCTGCCTTTTCTCTGCCCTACTTCTCTTTGCTGGTATTCTGCACTGACCCCAACATCATCTTGCTAATATCCTCGATCAATTCATCCAGCTGCTCCCTTGGCTGGTCTAGTTCTTGTAGTCTCCTTAGCTGAAAAAAAATTTGGCCATTGGGCAGATCATCATGATCTCCCATGCCTTCCTCATCCATTTCCAACTTCACCTGTTGGATGCGCAAGCCCTGCATTTTTATCCTTCCCTCCAGGGCTTCTAATTGATCCCACAGATCAGCAAAACATATGCTGTCCGTGTCTTCTTTGTCTGCTGCTGCAAGCTCTCGTGTTGTAGTGTTTTCCGCTCCTCGGCTGAAAATATCGAGTCGTTCCTCAGAACGCTCCTTCTCTTTTCTTTCTTCTTCTTGGGCAATTTGTACCATCTGTACCAATTCTTCTTCTTCCACAGTCATCATCAGCAGTGACTGTTCTTCTATTGCTGCACCTACAATACAACTTTTTGCCTTCTCCTAGGCAAATGGTAGGAATATGGAAATTCCCCCAATCATCACATGGCTCAAATCCTCCTCTGTCAGCCACATCTGTTGATCTCCTTGTGAGCTCATCCGCTCTATCAGCTCTTCTGGATGAATCCAACCCACTTCTAAGTTCATGAGACCCTCAAACAGTCTCATCTACTCATCCCTACCCACCTGGCAATATGGGATGCTTCTGCTACCCTCCTGGTAGACTATGAGATCAACCGATCCCATCTTCATCAACACTCCTTGCTGAATTGAACTCTTCTCAGAGGCCATGAGACTTTTATACAGTCTCAATTGTTCATTTTTGCCCACCTGGAATTTCAATACTCTTTTGCTTCCTCTCTGGCAGTCTTCGATGCTTTCGTTGCCTTCCCAACAGTATTTGAGATCCCGCAGCGATATTTGATCATCGCCCAGCTGGAAATGTGAAATTCCCTGGCTGTCCTCATGACAGTCTGTGAGATCCTCAGCTGATATCAATTTGTTGCCTGCTTGGTAATCTATAATTTCTTCTCTGCCCTCCTGGCAGTCCTTGAGATCATCATTCGATCTCATCTTTGTTCCCTGGCCCATCTGACCATTTGGAAACCTTCCACTGCCCTCCTGGCAGTCTATGAGATCCTCAAATGATCCCAATTTATCCTCTTCATCATCCCAATCATCCAGAATTTTCCCAGTCTCTGGCCAACAATGATCAATCATCTCTTCCTCTGTGGCCTTGAGGTTTTCAGCATAACTCAACCATTTTCTCAATAGCCTACACTGTCTCATGACCATCAACTACTTGACTGGCCATTTAATCTTCGGTTTCTTCATGGGCCACTCATATACCCATCTCTGCTTTCTATTCTGCCGCATCTTCATTTCGAGCTCCTCCATCTCTCGCTTTATGTCAATGAGCTCTTTATCCATTTCTGCTACGTTCATCAGCTCTGGTTTCTTTCATTCAACATGATTATGGCCTTCAGTAGCCATGCTGTTGTCACTATCTACCTCTCTGACAGATCTTCTATAGTCACCCTGTATCCCTTAGTTTTCCAGCTTCATCTTCCTATAGTCTTGCTGACTCTCTATAAACTGCTACCTACCTACAAGCAAAACCTTACAGAGTCCTCAGTAACTCTGTCTTCTTCCCTGCTCCTCTTTTCTCCTCTTTCCTGAAATATATAGACAAGTAATAAGCTGTGATACCACTCTGATGTGTGTATCAGAGTGATTTCTTCCTCTTTCTCCCTCTGTCTAAAGTATACAAACAGAGACAAGCTCTGATACCACTTGACGCAGAGAGGTCCAACCTATCACTCTGCAGGGTCTCTTCCTCTGACCTTGTGCTCACAGGATCGATTTAAATTCCCCCTTCTGCAAAGCCAAAGCGGCTCTTGAGATTCCCAAGTGGAATCCCTGTCCAAACACGACCCAATCCACAGGTCTTTTTGCTCACCTGCACGACCTCTGTTCCTGACCGTGACCAATTTCCCCACAGGAAACTGTTGTCAGCGTCGGGGGTTTCGAACTTTCTTACTGTCATGAATCTCTGACCTCGTGAATCCTCGATCTCCGATGAGCACTCGACTCCTACGCGCTAGCCCTCCTGGCTAAGCTTCCACCATATGACCACTACTACCATGTTCGTGGCCTTACCTCCCTTTCGACACCCGATGTGCCGAAGTGCCGAGGCGCACGAAAGTTGACCTTTCAATGGTCCTTTATCTTGTCGAGACTTTGTACCTTCGCAACTCGTGAATACTAACACCAATACTTCAAAACTTCTCACGACGAGATCCTGAGGTCTTCGTGCCACCTGTATTCCACTCATCAACTTCACTATGGCCCACATGGTCCTACCCGAGATGCCAAAACTTGTGACCTTGTTCCCTCGTGACTTCACGATTTTCGTGGCCAAATTCTTGAGTCTTATCTCGTGAGGTTCCGATGAACGATCCCACGTGCGGATCCAACAGTCCTCTCGTGGTCTAGATCCAACGATTATCTCCTTCTCGCGCCTCGCGTCTTCACGATTCGGGACACCCAACGCTTGGGTATTCAACCTGTGAACCCACGAGTTCACGAGATCTCTCAATCTCTACCATGCATCCTCTGCCAATGGACGGCTCCGATCTCCTCCTGCCTGGCATCCTCATGAATTTGAATACCCAACACTTGGGCCTTCACTCTACGAACTCCCGAGTTCGCGAGATGATCTAGATCTCTGCCACCTGTCCTCCTCAGATTGATGGCTCCTATTTACTCGCCACTTCGCTACCTCGTGTCCTCGCACCTCATGACCTTTAACACCCAATCCTCATCTCTTCCACCCACGAGCTTCCGAGATGACGTCAGCTAGGCCCCACACATGGAGTTCTCTCCTCCTCGCCACTCGCGATGTTGAATGATTTCCTCTTCCAACCTTTGGTGCCCGAGTTCTCTATGTGGGTAATCTTGTGACACGCGTCCGCTCCTGAACGAACGATCCAGATTCTATCGGCTAATCCAACAGTCAATGTTTCTCCTCCCGATCCTCCCGTGCACCTGCTCCTGCGCGTAACCTCTACACAGCTTCTCCCGATCCAACGACTGTTGGGATTTCTGAGTGAGATCCGATGGCTGTTGGTCCCCTCCTTCTGTAGGCTCCTCCTGAGCTCCCCTGGATGCTTAAACCCAATGGTCGAGATCTATTCTCCTACGATTGAATGGCTGACACTTCTCCTCCTGAGTTTGTCCTCAAATCTTTGGAGGTCTTACCTCTATCCCCTGTAGAGTCTTCGTGCATATACCATGCTGTCTCTCATGAGCTTCTTCTCCTCGAATCCTTAAAGGATTTCGATGTCTTCTCTCCTGCAAAGTCTTCTCGCATGCACATAGCGTGCTATCTCTTTTGAGCTTCCACAAACATTCAGACCCCTTGGGGATTTCGTCTTTCTTCCTTCTCCCATAGATGGAGAATTTACTGGATGCCCTCCTGGCTATCCTACACTTCAGCAACCTCTGGCTGAGTACTTCTAGGTATTCAACAACCCAGTGGAGATCCTTTAGTGGACTTTCTCCTGTTCCTTCTTGCACACTTTTCTCAACACCCTCCTAGCGGAGTATCTTCTCCTGTGCACCACTGTACACACGCTCAATGCCCTCCTGGAAAAGCTCCTCAGAATCCTCATTGATTCTAGTCTTCTGAACTCACAACATATTTCTTTCCTCTATGCCCTCCTTGCACACACACGCTCAATGCCAACCTGGTAGAGCTCCTTAGAACTCCTCAGAGCTTTTGACTTCTATCTTCAAACTCTCAACAGAGTTCTTCCCCAACGCAACCCGTGTGTATGATCAATGCCCACTTGGCAGAGATCCTATAGAATCCTCAGTGATTCTATCTGCAACTTTGTTTCAGCTACACAGTCTTAGCTCCTGAGGTGTTCATCAACCTCACAGGTATTCTTCTCCCTGAGTTGTTGACTTCAGTCCTGTGCCTTAGCACATCTTTGTCTGAACCCGCAGCGTTCAGAAGTGCATCGTCCGTGCACGGCTATCAGAACCTCAACGTTCTGTCACGCCCTCCTGGTGTGAAGCCTCAAAGACCTCCCAACTCTGAAATCACACAAACTCCCAACAAATGCTTAAGAGACGTACATTCACAGCATATATATGGGACACCTACAGACATTCATATCACACAGAACACATGTAGGAAAAACTGCTTCTGATTATATTAAACAATGGAAAATGCATGTATCTTTACAATGGTGTTCCTTAAGCTCTCTCTGGCTCTCTCATACAATCATCACTTGACTCTTCAAAATGAGATCTCAAAATCTCTTTTACCTGAGGGGCTCATCGAGCGCTTCCCTCCAGGTCTACCTACCCTATTAAATTACAATCAATGGCTATCTAGTCCAGAGTATGGATCTAGATCTCAGTCCATCTATCATTAAAGCTGATCCTATCTAATGCCTACTCAAGGCATGGCTTCCCTGGATCAGCAGCCTAAGCACATTAAATTACATTCAATTCAAATTTCAAATGAGGCTGCGCCTCTCTTCAATTTTGAATGCGTGTGCGCTGACGTGGCTGGCTGGCTAGCTGGCTTTGAGCGATGCTCCTACATCATACTCCACAGCTGCAAAAATCATGAGCTCCTGCTCATGAGCTTCCCCTGTAGCTATTTGGAAATCCTCCTGGATCCCAAATAAGTCTTTGGAGCTTCCCATCTTCTCTATTCTGCTGCTGCTTCCACTGCACCGCTGCTGCTGCTGCCTTTTCTCCACCCAGCTTCTCTTTGCTAGTAGTCTGTGCTGACCCCAACATCAACCTATTGATTTCCTCGATCAATTCATCCAACTACTCCCCTGGCTGAAAAAAATGTTGGCCATTGGGCAGATCATCATGATCTCTCACGCCTTCCTCATTCATTTCCAACTTCACCTGTTGGATGCGCACACCCTCCATTTTTATCCTTCCCTCCAGGGCTTCTAGTTGATCCCACATATTAGGAAAACATATGTTGTCTGTGTCTTCTTCGTCTGCCGCTGCAAGCTCTCGTGCTGCAGTATTTTTCGCTTCTCGGCTGAAAATATCGAGTCGTTCCTCAGAACGCTCCTTCTCTTTTCTTTCTTCTGCTTGGGCAGTTTGCACCATCTGCAACAATTCTTATTCTTCGACAATCATCATCAGCGGTGACTATTCTTCTATTTCTACACCTGCAATACAAATTTTTGCCTCCTCCTAGGCAAATGGTAGGAATATGGAAATTCCCCCATTCATCACATGGCTCAAATCCTCCTCTGTCAGCCGCATCTGTTGATATCCTTGCGAGCTCATCCGCTCTTCTGGCTAAATCCAACCCACTTCTGAGTTCATGAGACCCTCAAACAGTCTCATCTGCTCATCCCTGCCCACCTGGCAATATGGGATGCTTCCATTGTCCTCATGGCAGACTATGAGATCAACCGATCCCATCTTCATCAGCACTCCTTGTTGAACTGAATTCTTCTCTGAGTCCATGAGACTTTCAGACAGTCTCAATTGTTCATTTCTGCCCACCTGGCAATTCAATACACTTCCACTACCTCTCTGGCAGTCTTCAATGCTTCCACTTCCTTCCCGACAGTATTTGAGATCCAGTAGCGATCTCTGATCATCGCCCAGCTGGAAATGCGAAATTCCCTAGCTGTCCTCGTGATAGTCTGTGAGATCCTCGGCTGATCTCAATCCGTTGCCTGGTAGGTAATCAGGAATTTCTTCTCTGCCCTCCTGGCAGTCCTTGAGATCATCAGTCGATCTCATCTTTGTTCCCTGGCCCATCTGACCATTTGGAAACCTTCCACTTCCCTCCTGGCAGTCTATAAGATCCTCCGACGATCCCAATTTATCCTCTTCATCATCCCAATCATCGAGACTTTTTCCAGTCTCCTACCAACAATGATCAATCATCTCTTCCTCTGTGGCCTTGAGGTTTTTAGCATACCTCAACCATTTTATTAACAGCTTGCATTGTCTCATGACCATCGGCTACTTGACTAGCCATTTCATCTTCGACATCTTCATGGGCCACTCATATACCAATCTCTGCTTTCTATTCTGTCGCATCTTCATTTCGAGCTCCTCCATCTCTCGCTTTATGTCGGTGAGCTCTTTATCCATTTAAGTACTTCTTGCAAGACCAAGGACAGGGTATGCAAGGTCATTGTAGATAGTGGTATCATGAATAATCTCATAACTATGGAGATGGTAGAGAAGCTGGAGCTGGAGACGACTGATCATCCAAGCCCATACAGGGTTTCGTGGCTACTGAAAGGATACCTGGTAACTGTCACTAAAAAATTCTTGGTTGAATTCAAGATAGGTGGATATAATGATAAGATATTATGTGATGTCATTCCTATGGATGTTTGTCATCTATTGCTGGGTAGACCATGGAAATATGACAGGAATGTGATTCATGATGGGAGAATGAACACATACACCCTGGAGAAGAATGGGAGGACACACATGTTTCTTCCAATAAAGGATAAGGAGGTGAAGCCAAAAGTAAGCAACACAATACTTCTCATGAGTGGGAAGGAACTTCTTACAGAGGTTAAGAAGAAGGAGGATCCACAGTTCATTGTGGTTAGAAAACCGAAGATTGTTCTGACTAGCACAAGGGTGGATGATTTACGAAAGGAGATTCAGGAACTACTGGAAGAGTTCATTGACATCATAGTGGATGAATTACCTCATTCATTAACACCGATAAGAAGTGTGACTCATGATATTGACCTCATACCAGGAGCCATTTTTCCAAACAAAGCTGCATACAAATTGACACCACAAGAGAATGAAGAGGTTAAGAGGAAAGTCTAGGATTTGTTGGACAAATTTTTGGTTAGAGAAATCTTGAGTCCATGTGTTTTTCCAACAGTACTCAGTCCGAATAAAGACGGAGGTTGGAGGATGTGTACCGACTCAAGGGTGATTAATAAGATAACCATCAGGTAGAAATTTCCATTACTGGGGATGGATGATCTGATGGATTGCTTGAGTGGAGTGAAGTATTTTTCAAATATTGATTTGAAAAGAGGTTATCATCATATCTGCATGAGAGAAGGTGATGAATGGAAGACAACATTCAAAACCAACGAAGGGTTGTATGAATGGATTTTTATGCCATTTGACTTAACAAATGTGCCAAGTACCTTCATGAGGTTGATGAACGAAGTCCTGAGGGAGTTCATCGGGAAATTTGTCATTGTGTATTTGGATGAAATACTGGTTTTCAGTAAAACAACAGTGGAGCATCTGAAGCATTTGGCTACAGTGATGCAAAAATTACAGCAAGAGAAGTTGTTGATGAACATGAAGAAATCCTCATTCTTGAAGATAGAGCTCATTTACTTTGTATTTGTTATTTCTACAAATGAGTTGAGGATGGATCCAGATAAGGTGGAAGTGATCAAGAATTGGCCATCACCGAAGAATGTATTTGAGGTGAGAAGTTTTCACGGATTGGCTAGTTTCTACCAAAAGTTCATCAAGAATTTCAGTGGAATTAGCGCAGCGATGATGGAGACAGTGAATAAAAGACACAAGTCTTTTAACTTGACTGAGGAGGCCGAAAAGAGATTCAATCTGTTGAAGAGGAAGATCACGAAACAACCAGTTTTGGTGTTGTCGGATTTTCGAAAGATATTTCAGGTGAAATGTGATGCAAGTGGATTTGCAATTGGGGCAGTCTTGAGCCAGGAAGACAGGCCAATAGCATATTTCAGCGAGAAGCTAAAGGAAGTGAAATTGAAGTACTCCACTTATGATAAGGATTTCTATGCTATTATCCAGGCGTTGAAGAAATGGAGGCATTACTTGATCCTGAAAGAGTTTGTATTGTACACTGACAATCATGCACTGCAGTTTGTGAGTCAATAGGAGAAGTTGAATCAAAAGCATGTCAAATGGGTTGAGTATATGTATAATTTCACATTTGTGATAAAACATATTTCCGGTACTGCTAACAAAGTGGTTGATTCTTTGAGCAGGAAGTGTTTGTTGTTGCAGGAGTTCCAAGTCAAAACAATGAGTTTTGATGATCTCAGGGATATGTATACTGATGATCCAGATTTTAAGGAGGTGTATGAAGTAGTTGAGAATCCAATTCTCAGAGATAGAATCCCATGGATAGACTACATGATCCAGGAAGGATTATTGTTTAGAGGTAATCAACTGTGTATTCCAAAATGCTCCATGAGGGAGAACTTGTTGAAGGAGAAGCACAATGGAGGATTGGCAGGGCACTTTGGTCATGAAAAGACGTTTGTGAAGTTGAATGAGTCATATTTTTGGCCGGGAATGCGAGAGGATGTGAAGAGATTTGTAGACAGGTGCATAATTTTCCAGCATTCGAAGGGGATGAAGAAGAATGTGGGGTTCTATCAACCATTACCCATACCAGAGAGGCCATGGGATGCAGTTAGCATGGATTTTGTATTGGGGTTGCCAACAACACAAAGGGGTTTTGATTCAATCTTTGTGGTGGTGGATAGATTTTCCAAGATGGAACACTTCACTCCATGTCAGAAGACCAGTGATGCAACTCACATTGCCAATCTGTTCTTCAAAGAAGTCATTCGACTTCATGAGTTGCAGAGGGGTATAGTTTCGGACAGAGATACTAAGTAAACAAGGAATTTTTGTAGGACCTTATGGAATAAGCTGGGAACTAACTTGGGATTTAGTTCAACTTATCATCCTCAGATGGATGGACAAACAGAAGTGGTGAAAAGAAGTCTGGGAGACTTGCTGAGAAGCTTAGTGACAGAGCACCACAGCCAGTGGGACAATATATTACCACAGGTACAGTTTGCATATAATGACTCAGTTAATAGGAGAACAGGACAGAGTCCATTTCAGGTTGTCTATGGCATGTAGCCGAGAGGAATTTCTGAGTTGAGGGATTAATAAGAGACAATGACTAGAAGTGCTAGTGTAGAAGAATTCACAGAGGCGATGAAAGAACTTCACAGTCAGGTGAAGGAATGATTACAGAACTCAAGTCAGGAGTATAAGCGCAGGGAAGATCAGCATAGAAGACAACTTCAGTTTGAGGTTGGTGATCTAGTTCTGGCACATTTGAGGAAAGAAAGGTTCCCAAGAGGAACATACAACAAGATGAAGATGAAGAAAATCGAGCCATGTAGGGTCTTGAAGAAATATGGGATGAATGCTTATGAGATTGAATTACCCGATGGGATCGGAATATCTCCGATATTCAATATCTCATATTTGTACCGATACAGAGCTGGGGAAGCAGAGACTGGGGATGAGAAGCAGATTGCAGATGAGCAGCGAGTGATCCAGTGGACAAAGCAGATGTTAGTTGCAGGAAAGCTGCAGATGGAGTACATACTGGACAAAAGAATTAGCAAGAAGACCAGGAGGAAAGAATACTTTGAGTATCTAGTCAAGTGGAAGAACCATCTAGTTGAAGATGCCAGCTGGGAGATTGAAGCAGAGATACAGAAGCATGGAGAAACCGTGCACGAGCTCATGGACAGAAGCCCATGAAAGTTTTCAAGTGAGGGAGTATGATGTAGGAGCATCTCCCACATCAAGCGAGCTAGCATGGAGACAATTAGACAGTTGGACGAGCGCCAGCAAAAATTTTGAAAACATCCTAGAATTTGTTGTTGTGCATATTAAATGATCCATTAATATGAGACGCACTTGTATTATGTAATTGGACCTTGAGCCTTTAGCTCTCGTCCTTAGTAGGTAGGAGGCATTTAAGATAGTTAATGCAGGTAGATAGAATTTAATTCTAGATTAGACTGGTTGAGAGAACAAGAGGGAAAGGGGATATAGACACCCTCATTGTGTATTTTAACATAATTGTAAATTCTGAGCATTGAGAAGAGGAGCATGCAGAGAGCTGTGTAAGAACACCCATGTACAGATTTTTGGATTAATAGAAGAAGTTGATTCAAATTCATGGCTTCGTGTTGTTCTCTGTGTATTGATGCTGACTGATATGCTCATGAATTCTTGATTCCTATTATACATTTGCTTTGATATGTTGGGTATATGATTTCATGTTTGAGTTTGAAGTCTGAGAGGAAGAAGGAATGAGTTTCAATTTTTTCTCTATTTGAGCCAGAAAATTCCTGCAAGGAGTGCAGTTGAAGTGTCTACAAAGAGTGCGTTGACAGAGGGTTCAGATAGAGATAGACTTTGTTCTCATCTCTGTGAAAGTGCAGTTGAGCGCAAGAGCCATCCGAGGAGTGCACAGGGTGAGTGACGTTCAAGGTTGCAAACCTGAGTGAGGATTGAAGGACTTCTGCTGTAGGTGTGCGCAGAGTTGAAGATTCAACACTTAGAAGCTGTTGAATGGTTGCCGCAAGGAGTGCGTGCAAGGTTCTCTGAAATATTCAGAGTGGAGAAAGCTCAAGAAGGATAAGGCCTTCAAAACTATTGGAGGAAAATGCAGGGAAGTTGCAATAGGAAGTTCGTAAGAGGCATTGCAAGTTCGCGTGCAGGGGGACAAGTTGTGGAGGAACACATAGTCTTTTCGCAGGAATCACCATGGAAGGATGGATGGACAGTATTTTTTGAGGAGAATACATGAATTTCCATGAGCCGTTAAATCTCATGGAGGTGCAGGGGAGATACTGTAGGTATTCCCGAGAGGTTCAAAGCTCAGTAGGGGCAGAGCCATTGATCCAAGCCATGAGTACTTCCATAGTTGCATGTGTGATCGCGTATCGGGGTTTTGTAGGTTCAATCCCGTAAATTTGGAAATAGGAATCATGAAATCGCGAACCGTGATATCGCGATAGGTCAAAGGAACAGTGTGGGGCCACAAGGGTTAGTAGGTGGACAGGTGGCACATCTTATCGGAGTTTTGTGGAGAGAAGGCCCAAAAAATATGCATTTGGATTCACGATATTGCGAACTCTGAATTTCCGATGGAGTGAAGGGACCGTTGAAAATTCAACTCGCGAGCGCATCAGAGTTTCAGCGTATTGGGGTTTGGAAGTCGGTAAAGCAAGTTTCTTGGAAACATGAGTGGGGAAATCGTGATAGAAAAAGTCCTGATAGGAGAGGGAAAAAAGGTCAGCTTTGACTTGCATCGGGTTTCAGGGATTCGTGGAACCTATGCTTGACCTTTGGATTCACGAAGTCACGAAGTCTGATCTCCCAATTTGTAAGGAAAGGGAGATCCCACGAGATTTTGTTGTGGGTGAAGAATTCTCAATAGGGAATTAGAAGAGCCTTAGAGATCTTCGGGACTCAAAAGAGAGAATATCCTATGAGCAGACATGCTTGCGAACGTGGTTACGTCACCTTTGAACCAGTGGCAGTATTGGAAGCCATCACAATATTTCTTTCTTATGAATGTCATAAGAACTTTAAAGTATATCATATGGATGTTAAGTCAACATTTATTAATGTATATATAGAAGAAGATGTATATGTGGAGAAACGTGAAGGATTTTCACTGACAGGTAATCCTGACTATGTATGTAAGTAGAAAAAGACATTATATGGAATGAAACAGGCACCACGAGCCTGGTATTATAGAGTGGACAAATTTATAAAGGACAAAGGGTTCAAGAAAGGTATAGTTGACAGTAATCTATACATTAAGTCTGAAGGTAATGATTTATTAATTATTTTGGTTTATGTAGATGACATTATTCTTGGATGTACCAATGAACCTTCAGTTCAGTGGTTTGCTAATTATATTAAAACTGAGTTTGAGATGTCCTTGATAGGAGAACTTCCATATTTTCTTGGTTTACAAATCAATCAAAGTTATGTAGGGCTATCTATCTCTCAAGAGAAGTATTTGAAAGAGATGTTGAAGAATTTTCAGATGGAAGATTTTTCTCTTGTTAGTACACCTATGGTGGTTGGTTGTAAGCTTAGTAAAGATGATATTTCACCTGATGTTTATCAAGGAACATATCGATCAATGATAGGTAGTCTTTTGTACATCACAACATCCCATCCTGATATAATGCAAGTTGTTGGAATGGTAGGTCATTATCAGTCTTCTCCTAAAAAAAGTCATTTAGCAGTTGTCAAAAGGATATTAAAATATTTGAAGTGTAGAATGAATTATGGTCTCTGGTATCCTAGAAATTAGAATTTTCAATTAACTCCATATTCAAATGATGATTGGAAAAACTATTTGGAGGTGAGAAAGAGAGCCAGTGGAGGTGCATTCTTCTTAGGTGATTTGTTAGTAGCATGGCTTAGTAAGAAGAAGGGATCTATTTCATTATCAACTACAGAGGTAGAGTACATTGCTTCTACTACTTGCTGCACTCATATCTTATGGATGATACAAACTCTTTAATATTTGAAGGTAACTTATACTGATCCCATTCCACTTCATTGTGATAACACCATTGCCATTAGTGTCTCGAAGAATCCTGTTCTCCATTCAAAGACTAAGAATATACCAATAAAGTATCATTTTCTCAAAGATCAGGTTACAAACAGAGTTGTTCAGCTGAATTATATTCCCTCCACAAAACATATAACTAATATCTTCACTAAACCTCTTGCAAAAGATCAGTTTCAGTATCTATGCCAGAACTTGTGCATGACCCTGCTATCAAGTTAAAATAGTCTATTTGATTAGGGGGAAAGTTCTCATAGTATATATGATCAGGGGGAGAGTGCTTATTGTATCTCATTTCAGGGGGAGAATAGAGTCATTCTTAGTTTTTCTTTGACATTGATGTCAAAGGGGGAGAAAAGGTGTGGTTTGGATGCTATAGTTGGAGGTCTAAGAAGAATAGTGCATCCTTTCAGGGTTTCCATCAATGCCAAAGGGGGAGATTTTTGGCATGTTGTATAGGAAGAGTGCGATTTTCATTGATGGTAAGAACAACAATGATGATGGAAAACAGGAACAACATAAGCTCATAAGGAGAAGCAAACAACAGAAAGAGGTCAGAAGCTCGGGAGAGAGGGTGACAATGACTATAGGATCATAACACAGAGGACCAACAACCGTCTAATGAAAACAAGGTGCATGAGCCTTAAGGCTTTGTGCACACACGAGAGAGAAATTACCAAAGTTCTTAAGTCTTGAAGTAGTCTGGGACCATCCATCATCAAGGAGAATAGGTGGCGTAAGATCCACAACTATGAAAGTTCATGGATCAAAAGGAGATGAAATAGCCAAAGTAATTTGAGACCATTCATCACCACGAGGAGAATCTAGATCGTTGATCATCAAGAGATATGTGTTAGGAAACCCTGAGCTCAGGAGGGAGAAAAGTTTGATATTTAAAATCCCTGAAGAGCGGATATCCAGAGAGCCGTAGTAAATTTCAACCATCATATCCAGATGGATACGTGGCGATGGATCATGAACTTCGGAGAAATCGCAATTCAAGAATTTCCAGTTAAGAATTGATGAATTTCAGCAAGTCGGAGAGAAAAAATAAATTCTCGACCGTCAAATCATCCGAATTAGATCTCAGTTGTCATATTGTCCAAATAATATTGAGAGCATCAGATTATTCAAAGTGAAGATGGGTTGTCTAATCCAGAAAATACGTGGTGTAACCTGTGGAATCTGGGTAAAGACCCAAAGTAATCCTCAACCGTCTGATTCAAGAGTACATGTGGCATGAATCTGCATACCTCAAGGGGAAGTGAAGTTTGAGACTTGATATTTCAGAAGTCCAGAGACTCGAAGGAGATCTTGATCGTTGATCACGAAAGGGTCCACAAAACCATTGATATGGTTGAAAGGTCAAATTGATGAAGTAGAGGCAGAGTCATCGATTAAGAAGGAAAGGTGTCTATAGATCATCGACTCTAGAAGATTGGCGTACAAAGGAAATCAATGTTTGAGATTTGAAATTTTCGGAGCCCGGATCACAAAGCAAATCACATTTGTTGATTTAGGAAGGCTAGATCCGATCTGCAGACTTGAGAGGATAGATCTGAACCATCCATTCAATATCACTACCAAGATCACGATATCAATGGTCCTGTCACGTTGCAAGGATTGAACATGCATGAAATTTAAAAATTTAAGGGCGGGCCGCAATCGAAACAACATTTTTGGAGAAAGGACACATAGAGGCTCAAGGTAAATTTAAGGGAAAAATGTAGTTTGATCTCAAATCTCCTTTGGTCGAGCCCGCAATTACATGGTCACACGATATCATCGCCCAAGGTCACACCAATGAAATATAGGGGAAGGAGCTAGTGATACTAGGCTCCATATCTGAGGTTACGTGATGAAAAGTAAAAACTCCTATGTGTGTATAATCCAACAACACTGATCAAACTGAATCTAATTGAAGGGTTGTTGTTTCATCTCGTTATTTCTTGATCAATTATGATTCAGTTACACTAACATAATCATTGTTCCTGAGCATTGAAATCATGATTCCTGAGTGTTTTTTAGATTCTTGACTTGAGCGTTGGAGATGTAGAGTGTAATGGATGTTGAGAGCAGGAATAAAAGAAAAATGTCATGACAGAGAGAGGTTGGTGTTTCTCAATAAAAAGTAGTCAAACTGTAAGAAATGAATATTGCAACATGAACTGAGGGAGAAAATGAAGAGATGAAGAATATAAGATGGACATACCAGAAATGGTGAAAATAATAGACTGTACGAGAACTTAAGCGCAAGAATATGTGAGTAGGAAGACATTGATGAAGGTAGATTAGACCAGTGTAAAAGAACAATGATGAGACTGGTAAGCCATTGATAAATACCGTATCATTGTAATAAATTTTAGCAAGCAACGATTTATATCTTAGGGAGGTAGGGTGGTGCTAGGGAGGACTATTGTCCTCATAGTTTCAATTGGGTGCTTGAACACAGGGAGTTGTAGATTTCATTTGGTTGCACCTGGAAAAACCAGGGTGGTAGGGTGGTGCAAGGGATAACTATTGTTCTCTATTATGTAGGTTAGTGCATGTGTCACTGGAAGTTGGTGTTGGAACACTCAGGGAGTTGGTGCTTCCTTCCAGTGGGTGCTAGAGAAACCAAAGAGTTGGAGCTCTCAGAAAGTTGCATATTGTTAAAGAAGAGGTTGTATCCTCATTTTGATTTGGTTCTCAAAGAAAGATGATGTACATAACTTAAAAGATTGCCTATCATTCGAAGAAGAAGAGGTTTTATCCCTTTATGGGTTTCCTCGTGATTATATGTCTCTATGTATATCGTATGTGTGTTTGATGTTTTTTATTTTTGTTGTTCATGTATTTCATAATATTGATGATCACTTGGAGAAGTTTAATAATATTTTAATAGGCACAATATTGTTTAAGAACACTAACAACTGATTCACCCCCCCCTCTCAGTCATCTTAGTAATTCCAGCAATTGGTATCAGAGCAAGTTCCTTTTATTTAAAGGTAGATGAGTAAGCTTAAACATGACAATCCATGAAGTAAATTAAACTAATAATCCTCAGATGTTTGATGGAACAAATTTTTCCTTCTAGAAGGTTAGAATGAGAACATACATTATGGCCTTAGGTGCTAATGTTTGGGATGTTGTAGAGACTGGATTTACAAAAACTATTGTGTTAGCTTCCAAAGATGTTAAGTTAGAATTTAGCTTCAATGAAAAGGAAATGAATGCTATCTTGAGTGGGCTTGCTGAAGCTAAATTTGTAAAGGTCATGCAACTTGAATCTGCCAAAGAAATGTGGGATAAATTTATTAGCAGTTATGAAGGAGATGATAAAGTAAAAGATTCCAAACTTCAAGCACATAAATTGAAATTTGAACAACTAAAGATGAATGAGGATGAAACAGTTCATAAATATTTTTTAAGAGTTGAGGATCTTATGAATTCCATGAAGGGTCTTGGTGAGAAGATTGAAGACACATTCTTAGTTCAAAATATTTTAAGATATGTGCCTGATAGATTTAATACAAAATTTTCTGCAATAGAAGAACTGAATGATCTTAAAACTATGGCTATCGATCAACTCCTAGGAACTCTAACTTCTTATGAAATGAGGATTAGCAAAGATAAATCCACCACTAGAGAAGCATCTTTTAAAGTAGACAAGAATAATGATTCGAAATTAGATGATATTGAGGCAAAATTTGTGAGAAGGTTAAAGAAAGGATCAGGGAAATACCAAGGCAAGCTTCCCTTCAAATGTTTTAACTATGGAAAGATAGGTCACCTTTCATATAAGTGTCCACTCAAGAAGTACTAGAAATTTGAAGGTGAAGAGATGTACAAATCCAAGAGATTTGGTAAAAAGAAAAGTTTATGTGTAAACAATGTTGACTCTTCATAAGACACAGATAGTGACTCTTCCTATGACGATAAGGTTAATGAATTTATGATTATGGCCAAAGAGGATTATGATAATAAAATCACAGGAAGTGATGTTAATGATGAATAAGTTGTGGTTGATATGGAAGGTGAACTAATCAGTGCTTTAGAAGAGATCGATAGACTCAGACTTAAGAAGAGAAAACAAAAACAATTCTTGATGCAGTTTGAAAATAATGGTAAAAAACCTGATGAAACATTTTCCCTGCTAAAACTGGAGTTAGAAGAGGAAAATAAAATAGAGGACACTCTAAAACAACAATTATCAGAGAAGAAGGCAAGATGTGAATCCTTGGAAGAAGAGGCAGTAAAAACTACAAAATAGATGGAGAAGTTTAAAGCATTGTATCTCCAAAATATCCCAAGCATTAAAGCCTCAGCCAAACTAAATGACATTCTAAGAAAACATATATCTCCTTTTTTGAAGAATGGTTTAGGATATGTAAGTGGTTCAAGCATCAAATAGACATCAATCAAATAGATAGTAAAGTTGATCAAGTTCCAAGTCAACAGAAAATGATACCATGTGAGTGCTTTGCCAGGAAAAGATAATAAAGAGAAGATCACCCCTGATAAAAAAATGAAGATATAAGAATATGGAGCAACAAATTCCAAGAAGAACTCCATCCTTTAGGTACCAAAATTTCTTCCATGGTTATTGTTTTTACTGCTCTAATTTTGGTCATAAGATTGCAAATTGTCAAATTATGTTTAGAGACATGCAACTGAGGAGATCAATAAATAAACAATCTTTGCAACATAGAACTAAACAACCAATGAGTAGACAAATTTGCACAAATCACTTTTACCTATTTAACAATGAGATTGAATGATATATATGTCATAAATTTGGCCACAAAGTTGCAAACTGCCATCTAAAGAATTACAAAGTAGATCCAAGGATAAAACCCTTAGCTAGAAATGCCAGCACATGAAAAAAGAAAGATACTGAAAAATGTGGTCTAATACTTTCAACTTCAAGAGAAAAGAACCCCTGGTATATTGATAGTGGATGTTCCAAACACATGACTGGAGACAAAAGTAGTTTTCTTTCTCTAAGTGAAATCAAATGAAGAAATGTAACCTTTGGAAATGATGCACTAGGAAAAATCAAAGGTAAAGGAATGGTAATTCTAAGTAATGGAAAAGGGAAAGATCAAGATGTGTTGTTTGTAGATGGTATGAAACATAATCTTCCTAGTGTCAATCAAGTTTGTGATAGAGGATGTAAATTTTTTTTCACTTCTAAAGATTGTAAAATGCAATATGTGAATTCAGGACAGTTGATTGCAAAAGGCATAAGAACATAAAACAATGTCTATGTTTTGAAAGAAGAAAAAGAAGAATGTCACTTAAGCAAGTATGATGAAAGTTGGTTATGGAATAGGAGACTTGGAAACCTAAATTTAGATCATCTAATCAAACTTAGAAACAGTGGGGCAGTAAAAGATCTTCCAAAAATATCAAAGCCATATGATTTTGTATGCAAAATTTTCCAAATAGGAAAGATCACTTGGACACAGTTTAAATCTAAGAAATTTGCATCAATAGAGAAACCTCTTCAGTTCATACATATGAATTTATGCGGAACATCAAGGAAGGAAGGTATATGAAAATCAAATTACTTCATGTTGATTATTGATGATTATTCTAGACTGACATGGGTTTCCTTTCTGAAAGAAAAACTTGAAGCATTTGAAAAATTCAAAGTGTTTAAGCCTCCAACTGAGAATCAAATAGGAAAAATATTGAAGGCAGTAAGGTATGATGGAGGATGAGATTTTAGTTCAAGGGACTTCAAAGAGTTTTGTGATAAAAATTGGATCAAAAGAGAGTATACTATTCCAAGGAATCCATAACAAAGTGGAGTAGTGGAGAGACAAAATAGATCAATTCAACATATGGAAAGATCAATGATGAATGAAAGGAACTTTGCTTAGACATATTGGGTGGAAGCAATTCATACAACTGTACATGTTCTTAACAAAGCTCATCTTAGGCCACAAAGTGACAAGACTCCTTATGAACTATGGTAAACTATTTTTATATAGCGAGATTAAATCATAACTTACGCTCTATATATACCAGGGCATTGTTTTTACCCTTTGTGGGGAATTCACACTCGTGCTCTTTGTAATTACTTTGTCACTGTCAAATTCATGACTTGTATATTTATTTTGTCTTTGTATGATCCATAATTTGTATATTTGTTTTATCGCTATATAAATAATAGCTTATCTTTCATTTATATAAAAATATTATACTCAAATTACATTAATTAATGATGGGGACCTATTTCGTTTTTGTGAGGGTACCCAACAACTAAATTATGGATCCACTCCTCCCCTTTAGGTCATGGACGGTTTGTAACACAAGCTCTAGTGGCGACTTGGTCCTTCAATGAAACTCAAGATAATTATTTTTTTATCTTATTCTTTATAATTAATTTCCATTTAAAAGGATAATATAGTTTAATAAACCATACCCTTTATCTTTTGTAGTTTTATAAAATTGGAGGGGAGCATATCAAGGAATGCCTTCTAGATCGAAAAGGTATTCAAATTCTAATATTGGCATTCAAGAAATTATTCTTAGATTTTTTCTACAAGTGGTAATGGAGTTCTTGATCTATGCTACTCCACTGTAATAATTTGTACCAAGGTCTCATGGACACACAGGGTGTTTTGAAATTATTTTCAATTGAATATACAGGTTGTGGAAACCATTTTGAACAAGAATCAGCTAATGTAACAACTATTGCACCATGCACTTGTAGACTATTGAATCACTATTTTTATGTGATTATAACATAAAGAATATGTAAATATTTAGAAGAGGATTTTTATTCGCTCCATCTATTCCTTATGGTATTTGTACAAATCTAAAATAGTAATTCAACATGTATATATATATATCCAATTCAATGGTTAATATGAACATAGTAGCAGTTCTATTTTTACTTTATGTTGGAACACATATGTATACAAGTATACACAATCATTTATGTATATGCATAACCCTACTTAATTATTATTAGGAACATACAACAATTCTCTCATTTATTTATGTATGATTACACATATGTGTACATATAGTTATTGATATATGTACATCCCTATTTTATTAGTAAATAGAACATACAATAGTTCTTCTATTTTTGTCAAGTAAGAACATATATATATGTATAAAAAACAATCAAATGAACCATATCATTCCTGACAAATAATAATCAACAAAATATTAACAAGAATGCAAGTAAAGGTACATATCTAAAAACAGATGCTGAGACACAAATGGAACAACCATGTTCCACCCAACTGTAGAAAAGAACAACCAAGTTTTCTTGCTCCGTTCACCCCTTATCCTGACCATGACTCCATAAGGGAAAACTGAGATGATCCTCCTTTGCTAAAGCCACCTTCCACAGATCATAAATTTTGTTGCCTCACATAAACAATGTTCATAACAGCAAGTAGTTTCCATTTTCCAACATACTAAGTTGTGTCTTGCCTCCTCCATATGTTGTATTTATATGCATATTGTGCCTATGTATTTCCTTCCCTCCTTGGGAAATTCACAGATTTACAAATACCTAGTTTTTAGGGGCTGATAGTGGTCGAATCCCTCATTTTCCACTTGTAAAAATCATCCCCGAGGCAACTCAAATCCATTCCCCACTCATGGAGTCATGGTCAGTTATTTTTAACTTGGTTGTTTGATTTGTCTTCCAACATTTCATTTATAAAAACGTTTGTATCTCACATGTGTCACAATCAAAGAAGTTAGTCGGGGAATTCAAATATTTTCCCAACAATCATAAATAATTAATTACAATAATCAAATTCCAAATTCAGATTTTCCATAAATGACAAATAATTTCCAAATCTGAATTTACCAAAAATAGAAATTTATTCCCGAGTACTTAGACTTTAATATTCAATTATTTTGGGAGGATATTACACTTTCTTTGGTAGAAATCATACTTATGAAACTTAGCATACAACTTATGTCCTCTTAAAGTCTATAATACTATTTTCATATGATTTTCATGTTATTCTTTAGTTTTTGAATAAATTAAAATATCATCGATAAAAATAAGCACAAATTTATCCAGATACTGGTTGAATATATTATTCATCAAGAACATAAATGGTGTTGTTGCATTAGTAAGTCCAAACGGAATCAATACAAATTCAGTGTCCATAACATGTTATAAATGTTGTTCTGTTTACGTCTTCATCCTTTATCCCGACTTGGTGATAACTAGACCTCAACTCTAGCTTAGAGAATATTTTTTCTCATCCAACCTAGTCAAAGAGATCATTAATTATAAGTAAAGAGTACTTATTTTTAATCGTCATTTTATTCAGTTGATGATAATCAATACATAGTCTCAAATTTTCATCTTTCTTTTTAAAAAACAAAAGTGGTGCTCCCTAAGGTGAAACACTTGGTCTGATATACTCTTTATCTAACAATTATTATAACTGAATTTTCAATTCTATTAGTTCAATTAAACGTATTCTATAAGGTGTCTTGGATACCGGGGAAGTTCCAGGTAGTAGATCGATAGAGAAATATATCTCTCTCCTTGGAGGTAGTTCCAGTATTACTTCCACAAATACATCTTGGAACCCATGTAGATATACAAAGTCTTCCGAACTTGGTTTTCTTTGTTTCTCTAAGAGATTAGTTACTTGAATGGGATATACTTCACAACCCTTATTAATCCATTTCTTAAATTGCATTTTTGATATTTTCCTAACAAAAATTGGTTTTCTGATTCCTTGTATTGTTATGGCTGTATTATTTCCATCCTTATACAAAAATGACTTTTTGTAACAATTTAATATCAATTTATGTTTTTCTAACCAGTCCATTCTGATAATGATATCATAAGACCCTAAAGGTAATACATTCATATTTAACTTTGTATTCTGACCATTTATATTGAGTTCACAACCAAAAATAAATTTTGTTACCTTTCTTTTGTCCTGGTTGCTAGTTGTACTAACCAACATTTAACACGTTTTACCTTCTTTATCATGTTCGATTCTACTAAAGCAGGAGTAATATAGATCAAATTGGATCGTGGGTCAATTAATATGGAAATATTTTTATCATGAATTTTACCTCAACTTCCACAATAGTGGATTGATGATCTTCCTACCTACCATCCACAACTTCATTGATCCTATGCATGCTTTTGCCAATATCTCCCACTGTTGAAACATGTTGAAGATAATGGATTGAATTTTTTCCGGATGAATTTAAGCATGGAAAATTTCTCCATAGGTGGGGTTCTCCACACGCTCAACATTTCAATAGTGCTCTAGGACTGTCTTCTACTTTCTTAAATCCCAAATTACCTGTTTTATTTACCCCTTGAGTGTGTTGTGCGTTTGTGTGATAGTCCCTCCTTTGAAAACACTTTGAAATGTTACAGAAATAGGATGGTTGGAAACATTTCTTACGCTAATTCATTTTATCTAGTTTCTTATATTTTCATGCCTTGGGAATTTTAGATCTTTCTTTATACTATTCATAACACATTCAAGGCTTCCTAAACACTTCATTTAAAGACTTTGGATTATCAAATTCAATTCTATCATTATAACACTGTGGTAGATAGCTTAAGAACCTTTGTATATTTACCTTATATTCTTTTACGTAAGGCACAAACCTCAATAGATCTAGGAATTTATTTATCAGATCATAGATAGCCATTTTTCCTAGCCGCAGTTTGTAAAATTCCTTAGTTTTTCTTTTATAATAACTCTTTGATAAGTACTATTTCTTGAAATGATTTTTGAATTCTGACCATTCCATTCTTTTTTCTTTCAATCACTTCACTAATTTGAGGTCTTTCCACCAGATACTCACTTTTCCCTTTAAATTGTAAATGGTCATTCTAACTTTCATATTACTAGAATAATTATAAATATGGAAGTATTTATTTATGTCTAACAACCATGTTTCAACATTCTCACCAGTATTTGACTTTCCATCAAAGGTGAAGGATTTTTATTTTATGAATTCACCTTCCAGGTCATCCAATTGTTTTCTCTTCCTTCCTATAGATGCCTTGTTTTCTATCATGAGTGTGTATTCAGGAGAGCTCTCTTATTTTTTTGTTTCATGACTAGAATTCTTGGAGGACCTTTTTCTTACCTCTTCTACTCTTTAATTTTATTTTGGACTCTTATTTTTTACTATATTGCGTAACAACATTTAATTTATTTTCAACGGGTGTTTTGGTTCCTTCTTCAACTTTTTGTTATCTTCTTTAAATACTTGTAATATCACGATAAGGTTCCTCATCATTTCCAAGAATTGGGTGGTTGAAATTCCCTCACTATGATGTTATGGATCTCTAGTAAGCCCTTGAATTTGATTCCCCTCAGGTATGTTTCCTTCTTCATTATGTGTTGATATTTTCACACAAGATAAATTTTTATGTTTGTAATAGTAAATATGTTCGTTATATTTTTCCTTCAAAAAGATAAAATAAAGATCTAGTTCTTCCCTAAGGTCCAAGCATTGTAACCAACAACTTTGATACCATATGTAATGAACCCCAAATTTTACTAAAATAAATCTTTTCGACTAGCATCGATTGTCATCCAAATTGGTTCATGAGACATAAAGACATTTTATTATAAATATTATTTGACTTTGTGTACATATGATTTTTCACTCTATTGGATTATCCATCCTAAAATAATGAAGGATATTTAAAACCCAAAATATATCTTACTGTCATAGTCCATTAAATCACAATGTTCTTATTAGATTAACTCATCACCTAATTTAACATGAACTATGAAACCATGCTAATATATTAGAGTCATACATTTATATTGTCAAATTTGTAGCTATGATTGTCAACGTCCATAGCATAAGTACTAGGGTTACACCATATACATTTTATCCACCCTATATCGATGTAACAACTATGTTATAAAAAAAAACTTGTAAATGATGTAACCCTTAGCAACAAGGTTAAAACACTAGTGGACATAATGTTAAACTAGGATACATAACTATCACTATCCATAATATATGCGTTGGTGTTATAACATACCCATAATAATACCACACTACCATAGTGTAACAAACTGTATTTTAAACAATCTATACGATGCACACATTTTCCACTAAGTTATAACCTTATGGAAATGCTAACTTTGTCGACCCAATCCAGGGTTATATGCATAAGATACAACATTAAAGTGGTTCGAGAATCATATTGAGGTGGATGCCCATTCATGGTCTGAATCTAGGTCATTAGAGCTTGTAGGAAGTTAAGTTATGGCAGGTCCATTAAAGGTGATAGACCTACCCAGTACCCTGTGATCTAACATTACATGAAATGGCTCAATGTGGGTATTCCACTTCAGTTGAAATCACATGGTAGTGGTGTGGGGTAGCATACTAGTCTCTCTTACCCACTAACAAGGGGCTTAGGGTGTAATTTTGGTCCTCGTAGTCACCTCTTTGGTCTCATTTTCATTGCTTCCTCTTCACCGACGATTTTGGTAGTGCTCAGCGATGTTGAAGAATGGACGCAAATGTTCACTGGTAGGGTTCTCCATAAGAATGGGTAAGTAAACCACATGCTTTGTAAAAAAACTTGTAAGGGGATTTCTAGTGACATGTGTTCTCTGTGCAAAAGGAATTATTCTCTATGCAATCTTTTCTCTGGTGCAACATGTTCTTTTTGGTTCTATGTCACATTCCTTGTGAGTTCTGTTTTATTTCTAGTTGAAACCACATATTTTTACACCTTTGTATATGTTTCATTCCAGGTTCCACTCTGATAATTGTTTCACTTGTTTATCATGTTTATTCCCTTAAGTTTTATCAATCGGGTTGACTGTATTTCTCCTCTATTAACTATACGTCCTCAATTTGTGCCCTTATGGATTCTTGTTATCAGGCTAATATGTAAGTTCAGACACAAAAATATCTCCCTAACTTCCATAGGAAATGAGAACAAAACAATACATAATACATAGTTCACCTTAAACTTCATTGTCATATAACCTAGTTTAAAGAGGCACAAGTGACCTACCTTTTAAATGATGATTGATCCTTGCTAGTGTCATCCTTATAGTTTCTTCTTTGAGTTTGTGAAATGGTGAACCTGTTTTAAGAAACACAAACCAACAAAGAAAGAGGATACAAAGATATATATATATAGATATATATATATATATATATATTCCAATGAAATCTATGTATAAGATCAAGGAGTAACACAATAAAAGTTCATATACTTTTATAGGGAAGAAATGTATTGGTGTATTATATTAAATGGAAAGTGGAGAATACAACCCATGCCTTGATGTTGGAAGGTCCCCTTTCAATGGCTCTTTTCTCCAACACACACACCTTTTCTCCAATGTGTTATAACCGTAATTTTCACCAGACATGCATACCTAGCAGCAGGGCATCTTACTTACTATTTTTGCCAAGCCAATACTGAATAACTCTTCTTAAAAACCATTTTTTTGAAGATGAACGCACCCTGCACCACTATTTCCTGCGTATGTACGCTAGATTCATCACATATGCTAGCTGCACCATTGCAACCCGTGTATACCCACAAAAGTTGCAAAAAATAAAAGTTACAAGGGAATACAAGATTTTGGGTAGTTTCCTAACCAATTGACCACCCATAGATCATCACCCAACCAAATAACTATATTTTTGGCATATAAAAGAAGGTGTTGGGGTCCCATTCCAAGGAGAAGCATGAAAGTAGTGAAACTCTTCCCATTTCATAATCCCCCCTTGCCCCGAGAAATTGCAACCACATTGTGATTTTAGAGCCATAATTCCTTATTCTTACCCTTTTTCCTCATCCATAAACCTATGCCCATTCTCTAGAGAGAAGTGTGAGAGAAGGATACATGGAAGTAGTTGGAGCTTAGTGAAGAGGAGACCAATATTGGGTTCAAGGAGCAGTCGTCGATCTCGTTTTGTAAGTGACTTTGTGATATTAATATAAATAAGTACTTTTGTCGTCCTGCCATATGATGTGTTTAATCTGTATGATTGATTTACATTTAGTTATGACATCTAACCCACTAATTAGTATATATAATTCATGTTCATAGTTTCTTGTGTGTCTTTTGTTGAATGTAGGTCATACTTTGGAGGATATTTGTAGTCGAGAAGTGACCAAACACATTTGGATTGACACCAGACACGTATTTTAAGGTAGGAACATCGGATCCCTATACTTTGTACTTTATACATGAATGTGGGGTATTGTCGGGATAGTTGTTAAAAACATGAGACTTTAGACGATTAGCTCTGCTTGCACTTTAAATCCCTAGTGTAGTCCGTAGGGGGGTTTTCCCACTATAGCAGAATTGGCGACCATACTAGAGAGACTCTAGGCATTTTAGGGGATTTTTGTTTTCGGGTCTCTTTAATTGGTTTATTTACTGTTTCTTGAGTTTTTGTAAGTTTTTGTGTCTTTAAGGGATTCTGGTCTTCCATAACAATACTCCCTACCTAGTTTGTTTGACTGTTAATTTTTCTTTTTAGAGAATTCACAGAGGTGTACGTGGCATGCAGTGGGTCTGCACATGTACATGCACAACCTATCTTTGGACAACCAACATTCATATGTAGGTTGCTGAAGTATCAGTTGCGTGCCTATGTCAGGAAAATATTTTTTAAAGAAGAGGAAGTCATCCTCTTCCTTGAATGAAGCCATATTTATCAGGGGTTTTCTTGATTTAGCCATAGTATTTTCTTCTTGTAGTCTTTGGCCTAGGTCTGACAACAATTAGCTTTTTATTTATCAAGATTTCTTGTTTTCTTGATTAGGGTTTGAGATGAGTTTTGTGAGTTTTTTCTCATTAACTTGTTTAGTATTGTCAGTAATTATCTGCGAGCCGCAGTAGAGCAGAAGTTGATTTCTGGTCTCTTCTTGTCTTCACTTTTCCCTTTTTACTTTCTTTAGAGGAAAAAAAAAGAATTCATTTTCAAGTTTCTTATTTTGGAGCATAAAAAAAAATATGTTTTCAGTTTCTTGTTTCGTTAAGTAGTTAGGTTAGTTGTTTTTTTCAGGAAGAAGAGTGATTTATTAAGTTTTTTACTGAATACTTAGGACTTTAAGTATATCACAGTCGAGTGAAATTCAATTTAGAGTTTTTCTTTTAAAAATATATTAGAGAGAAAAGTTAGTTAGAAAAGTTGGTTAAACAATGTTTAATTTGCAAATCTTTGTTTGTTGAAAAATAAGTAATTTTTTTCCAGCATTTCTTCTTCTCTTTCATATCTTTACAAACACCATCATTTTCATTTCCATTCCTTTGAATTAAGATAAACCACTTACAATTAATGTTGAATTACAATTAATCAGACTTTGTGTTTGTAGGTTCCATTAACTAGATTAGGCTAGAGCCTTGATTTAGGTTGGAGAGGAAACTCTTCAAGGCTATAAAACAAACATAAGAGTATGTGCTAGGGAGTGAAGAAGTACAATAACTTGGAAACTATCTAGAACACCCCTCTAACATAGGGGCTAAACATGAGGTCACATGTGGAAAGGTAGTGGAGATATCCCCTCCAAACACAGACCAATTGTAGCAAAGGAATGCATATATATGACTTATCTTGGGAATACGTTCATCGCATTTTCCAGGGAGTTTCGTGGGTCTCAAATATGTTCAAGGTCCTCAATCATCTTCTAGAACACTTTCTTTTAATACCATTGATAGGTTTTGGGCTTCATACCCTGTTGATTGTAGTCCACCCGACTATTGACTGTACCCGCCTCATAGTTTTTCATCAGTTGGAAACTTAGTTGCCTATGATTTTATGGACTTACATAGGTGAGTGCGAGGGTATACCATGGTACCTAGGGCATACATCATGCCACGATTTGCAGAGTATACCCAGAGGGTGCTTCCATGTTCGAGTTGCACTTGCACTGGTAAGTTTCTCTAATGTTGGTTGTTGTAACTATTCTTCCAACTAGTAATAGTGGTTTATTTATTGCATCTCATAGGAAATTTTCCGAGTGTGTGTTTTGGTCTTCAACGTTAGAAAGTCTTAGTGTGTCATTGATATTCTCACATAGTGTACGATCAAGAACTACGATGGTCATGAAGGATTTTGGTTCTACCACCAGTTCACTTTGAGCCACTACCACCACTGTGAAGGTGAAGACTTGACCAGGAAGGGTCATTTGAGGTGACTGGGCCATAGGAAGTTGTACCTGAGCCATCTCCAAGAGGAAAAAACTCGTTTCAGGAGGGACCAACTATTTCTGACCTTGGAGTGAAAGCACTCAGTCCATATAACTCTTTGATCACTGACTTGTCAGTGCCACTTCTGATATAGATTTCCCATCCAAAGGTAGTGAATCACGTGCATTAGATAATCCTACAAGCAAGGAATGAGGCAAATGTTTCTACTTTGATAGGAAGTCCTCATACCCCCTCTACCACTGCCACAACTGGGGGAATTCCACTTGCTAACTCACCTTCGCAGGTCGAGACCACTATGGTTTGAAACGCCTCTACCTCGGGCAATGGTCTGATTCCATCCATGGCGATGATCATTGCACCGTTTACACAGAGTGCGATAGGCGCTCCATTTTCATACGAGATTCCCAACCTTGACACGAACTTGGCCCTTTCCTACTCCACCCTACAAACTTTGGCTCTAGGGGTAGGGAGCTCAAATGCTCCTCTGAAAGGGTCCATGGGGTCATATACCTTCATCGTCTACCTCTCTTAGCAGCACTCCTCAGTAACCCGTCTGGTCAACCATGAACTACAACCTATCCAGAGCAAGTAGTGAAGGACATTATTCTAGTACCACATCGATGGGTTATTTGTCATTGTGTTTGTTTGGCATGCTTGGTAACAACAAGTTCTCATTAGTTTCCATCTTGGTTGGGGGCAACGCTGGTTTTGGATCACAAAATATTGTGCAGGGTACTATTCCTGCACAGGGGGAACACACTTCTCAAGAACCTTGGAATCTGTGGCAGGGATCAGTTCCCTCATCAGGGATGTCGATCGAGGGAAACCCCTTCCATGGTGAATGGAACCCCGGGCAAGGCTCAGAACCTATGCCCGTCGGATCAACATGGGGCAACCCTTTCCAAAACCTTTGGAACACTACATTGTGAGAAATCCCTTCTCAACCCTCAACATCCTACTACGAGAGTCAATCAATGATGTCTCAACAAGCGCAACGTCCGAATTTCGGCCTAGGCCATGGTTTTTACCAGAACCCAGGTCAGCAACCTAAATTTTCTTGGCAACCTGGTGTGAGCCAAATCCCAGGCTCCTATCCTTTTGTACATATTAAACAACCTAAGCTACCATTTCTAGCAACTTTTCATTTGCTAGACTTGTCAAGATTATTGAATGACCCTATCTGTCACAATCCATGTTAGCCTACTATGCTGACCAAGTTTCCCTTGGACATTCCAAAGTTCAAAGGTAAGCCTAATGAAGATCCAGGCGATCATGTGAACACATTTCACCTATGGTGCTCATCCAAATCTTTAAGAGACGACTTTTTCCAGATGCGTCTGTTTCAACACACTCTTATTAGGATTTCCATGAAATGGTACATCAAGCTTGATCGCTCAAGATACTCTACTTTTGGCGAATTGGAAATGGTTTTCTTAAACCATTTTTAGTTACCTGTGAGATACAATGTTGACACACAACTGCTGGCCAACTTTGAGAAAACAAAGGCTGACCATATCTCTAATCACATCCAAGAATGGAGACATCGAAAGAGTTTGATTAAAGTACCATTTCCACTAGCATTCCTAGTGGAATGGTTCCTTAAGTCTTTGGTACCCCAACTATACAAGGACGTAGCAACATCGAGGGTATTTTCAGAGGAGGAAGCAATAATGAGAGCTGAACAACCAGAGTTGATTTACACTTAGTCTAGTTTGTTTTATGAAGTTTTTCCAGATGTGCCATGGTCTATTCTTGATAAGACCAGACACAAGTCTGGACCACATGCTAACAAAATTTTTGGTTCATCAGAAGCAAATCCCACTGATCCGCTCTCAAACCAATTACAACAATTGTTGATATAGCAAACTGTGTCTAGCATAATTCCTAGTTCAGTTGATCCCCCTCCTCAGATGTCGGATGTACACATCATGTAATAGACAAAACCAAAGGCCAACTAGAAGGCTAAAGGGAAGATAAAACAATTAAAGAAGGGTAAGGGGGATAAGAAACCCACCAATAATGCTGGCAGAGGAAACATAGAGAGAAATAAGTTGAAGTATGCATGCCACCTTTGCATGTAAGACCACCCGACTCACTTGTTACCTCAACTCATAGAGGCCCAAAAGTTATTGGCCAAGCAACAACCTCCAGTGTTAATGAACCCATTTCCTCATAGAAAACATTTAACTCAAGCCTCTATGAATGTTGATTGGGGCATTCAGGGACCCCCTTTGTCATCTAACAATCCCTTGACTTTGACTGTCTATATGTTGAAAGGTGAAGCTCACATAGCTACTAGGGCACATGATTATAGAATGCCAAGTATTGCCAAAAAGATTAAAGAAGCCAAAAACCCATCTGTTCCTCTCTAGATCAAGAAAAATATGGGTGAAACAACAACATGCATCCCGAAAGGGACATTCAATAAGTAGTCACATAATCCAAACACAAGGGTTGCCCAGAACTACTCTGTGGTGGAGGATTTGTCACAAACCCCTTCTGCGATGTCTGCTATGGAGGTCCTCCAGAGATGCCCTTCACAGAGAAAGGCTATGATAGTTGTCTTAGGATATGCTAAGACATGTAATACGAGAAATATCACACCTGATACAAATAACTTGAAGCCTCATCTGCCACACCACGTCACATTTCAGATAGTAGTGGCTCACCCCACAAAATTGTCTACCCAAAATATTTTGTGTATGGTGATTGATGACGGCACCTCAACATGTGTGATGTCATTGGTGTGTTGGAAGGACATTGGAAACAAAATTTTGTCTCCTTCACCTACTCTTATAGATTTCGACGGTCATTCTTTCATACCACATGGAATCATTCCTTCCTTCCCCATGTAGTTAGGAGGGAATACCATGTGTGTCAAAGTTGAAGTGGTCGATGCACCTCTCGACTAAAACCTCCTATTAGGAACGAGTTTGAAATATGCCACGAATGCAGTAGTTACCATAGTTTTTCAGGTCTTTTTGTTTCCACATGAGGGTCGAATCATGACCATTGATCAATTGTCCTTCTCCAGACGTGACCCTTCATCGGGGGCATCTGTCGTCTCATTGATTGATAACCCACAGCCTGACATCGTCAACGTGGGGGTTGGTTTGTGCCCACCTGTCATGGGTACTTTCGATTACTGGCCTCCTTCCGATGATGTCAAAATGATATCATTTGTCTCCAACCATCCTAGGGATGAAATATTTTTAGTGTCGTCATTCCACACGACCTACTTTAATGATCTGTGGATTCTTCCTTCCCCATCAACCACGATGGAAGGGACAAGGCACCATGGCATGCTCATTCCCTTGTCCTCAAAATAAGTTGCATACTCTATAGTATAAAAAGCTTCTGCTGACTCTGATCTGACTCCTGCATAGCAGTTAGATCCAATTCCTAAGCCTACCTAGGCTCAAGGTTCCCTTGCCACTATCGATTCCTTAGACTTGGTATTTCCCTTTGACAAGGAGATTTTAGAGCCATTGATTGATCTTGATAGACCCTAGTATGATCTCCATCACAGATCATACTTCCTCCCAAAGTTAGGAAGAATAGAGGCAGAAGAATTTGTGTTTACTATGACTGGAGATAGGTCTTGTCCTATCAATCCTCCGGCTACACATGCAGTTTATGCCAAGGGTAACATTGGAACCATCGATAAACGATACCTATTAATATATACAAAACCCACGACGTCGTGGATAATGTCTTAGTCAGAGAAGATTGTTCCCTTGAGAAGATTAAGATATATTCGGATTTATTTAAAGAATTCCACGACATTTTTTCCTAGTCTTATGAGGAAATTCCATGCATTGATCCAAGAATCGTCGAACATGAGATTTCAACTTACCTTGAGGCCAAGCTGGTCTGGAAGAAGCTTCGTCTGGTTAATCTTCGAGAAGCAACAACTATTAAGGCTAAAGTAGAGAAAATACTCAAAGATGGTTTCATCTACCCCATCCAATTGACATAATGGGTCTCGAATCCCATAATAGTCAACAAAAATAAGGGTACAATTCATGTATGTACTAACTTCCGTGATTTGAACAAGGCCTGTCTAAAGGATAATTTCCCCACCCCATTTATTGACCTGATTTTCGATGAATGCGTAGGTTGTGAGGTCTTTTATTTCATGGATGGTTTCTCGAGATATAATCAAATACAGATCAAACCTGAGGACCAACATAAAACAACTGTTATATGTCCATAGGGTACATTTGCTTATCAGAAGATGCCTTTTGGCTGGAATAATGTTGGAGCCACTTTTTAGCAAGCCATGTCTTTTGCTTTCCAGGATCTCAAACACCTAGTTGAGGATTATACCGATGATTTAGCATCACGATCTCATAAGAGAGATAATCATCATACACACCTTCAACTTATCTTTGAGTGATGTCACTACTATCAGATTCACTTGAATCCAAACAAATGTATTTTTTGCATGATGTCAGGTCATATTCTAGGTTTCATAGTTTTGACAATAGGGATCATGGTCAATCCTCTAAAGGTTGAGGCAATAGCTCAGTTTCCTCCCCCGTACACAGTCCCTCAACTTTAGAGTTTATAGGGAAAAGAGAACATTTTACGGAGTTTCATCGCAAACTATGCTGATATCACAAAAGGGTTCATGGGTTAACTAAAGAAGGATGTTCTCTTCCATTGGGATGAACCCGCTCAAAACTCTTATAAATCATTGAGATGTTCCCTCACATCTCCCCCCCTGCTTCGACCACCCAATTATAATAAAGATTCATTATTGTACCTGGCCACTACAAATTTGACCATCAACATGGTATTGCTTCAAGAGGATGATTTTCTTGAAGAGCACGTGATTTACTACTTCAGTCGAGGCCTGGTTGGACAAGAACTCAACTACTTCCATGTTGAGAAACTTGGGTTGGAAGCAGTTCATGCTATCCAACAATTTCGTCACTATATCTTGTTTCGCATGACCACCATCATTGTCATTGTGAGTCCATTCCAATATTTGTTGACATGATGCGTAATCAGCAGAAATATCATTAGATGGATAGTTATCCTCCAAGAATTTTACTTAGATTTTGTTCCGGTGAAATCCAAAAAGTCGGTGGTCTTTGTGGAAATCATCTCGAAACTTGTGATTGAGTCAGGTGATGTTATACTCAAAGAGTCACCGATGAAAGGATATATTTTTCTGATTTCATATTCATACCCTAGGTATGGATATATACTAGTCTATCTCTAGACTTTGAAGTTCCCCACCTCTGCTTCTTGTGATGAGCGTCGGTGTATATGCCACCAGGAAAAAAACTATCTTATTCTCGAAGACACTTTGTATCGTCGAGGTATAGATTGCATCCTTCATTGATGTCTCACCTATGAAGAAGCAGAACTTGTGCTTAATGATTGCCACACTAGAGCATGTGGTGGTCTTTTTTCTGGGTTGGCAACAACCCAAAGTATTCTACGAGCCAGTTAATATTGGCTGACGTTAATAAAAGATTGAGTTGAATCAGTCAAGAAGTGCCACCCGTGTCATATCTTCTCATGGAAGAGGAGGGCACATCCTACTCCCATGTTTCCCATCATCACAATTGTCCCCTTCACCAAGTGGGGGATTGATTATACTAAATGCCACACCCCCTCAGCCAAGGGTCATTGCTACATCATCGTAGTAGTAGACTAATTTACTAAGTGGGTCGAGGCTATGCCAAAGTTCAAGGATGATGGAGGGATGACAACTATATTCTTGTTTAATCAGATAATAGCACGGTTCAGGGTCTCAAAGGAGATTTTTAGGGTCTTGAGTTAACGTCAAAGCTAGGGTTGAAACAAGAACACTCATCATCTTATTACCCAAAAGCAAATGGTTAGGTGGAAGCTATGAATAAGTCACTCAAGACCATTCTATAGAGAATGATCAATTTGGCCAAGTCAAATTGGCATTTGATGTTATACTCGACATTGGGGGCTTACCGAATGTCTATAAATACTGTTGTTGGTTTCTCACCTTTTCAACTTGTTTACAGGCTGGAAGAATTCTTGCCTATATAATGTCAGATCCCATTTCTTAAGTTGGAAGTACAGTTGTTTCCAGACACTTCACCGCTTGAGAAATACTTATTATATCATGAGCAACTTGATGAGGAACGACGTGATGCAACCTTGGCTAACGAGGATCATAAGCAAAGAGTCAAGTGTCAGTATTATCGATCTATTTGTCCTCAGATTTTCTCCGAACGTGACCTTGTCCTAGTCTATGACCAAGATAAGGATCTACTAGGGGTAGGCAAGTTCAAACCCATCTGGTTAGGACCATTCATTTTGAAGGAGGCATTAAAGAAGGGTGCTTATCATCTGGATGACTTTGAAGGGAAATATTTAACGGAGCCTAGAAATGGGGTCTACAAATGTAGTTACATTCTTTCCACCTAGGAAACTATCTTTACTAAAATCATTCTCACAGATGTAGGAATCAAGCATGCTTTGATATGAAAGTTGTGTAGACCTACAAGAGTTTCAATTCTCTCATAGTAGACAACAATATAATTGGAAGAAACATGAAAATGACAACTACATGGAAAACACAAGCCACAAGCCTATTAAATGAAATTCCTAGAAAAAATGTTACATCCATGCCTTATGGGAAAACCAAATTATCATCACCATGTGTGTGTCATAACCCTTCCATGGAATATTTAATATTATTTGTGCTCTTAGTATTGGTTCGGCTTATAGTGGGCTCATGCGATTTACTTTTCTATCCTTGTTTTCCTTCTTTGTTGTAATGTACCTCAAATTCACCATAAAAAAAATATAAATTCTATGACATAATTCAATTTCATTTAAGCTTATAATTTAAGAGAAGGTAAGATTCATTTTTTTCCAGAATGTCATTATTACACCAGTCTATTTTACTTTGAACAGAAAAGATTATGTGGGTAAATTCTTTCCATCATTCTATCACTTCCCTTGACTCTCAAACTACTCCAACATACTTATATGTATATCGACAATGTCTAAACTCAGGTCGAAGGAACCTTTGATGTTTAGAGACATAAATATTAGAAGGGATAGCACCTTTGAAGTATTCAAAGGGAGGTAGAGATCAAAATCATCTCGCAGAGGTCAAGTTCATGTGGAAGAACGCCAAGTCATTTTGGCCAGAGATCCTTGAGCAGAGTGATCGAAAGGTAAAAGTTCTTCATGGGGAAGTACCGAAATCCCATGGACCATTGGATCTCATAGATCTATGAGGAGGTTAAGACTAAGCATCTTTTAGCATTTAGAAGCTCAAGAGGAGTGGCGACCATTGGATGAGAAGCAACAACAGCCGTTGATCTCGCGCTCGAATTTCATTATTTCGGAGTTCGGCGTTTGGGGCAGCAAGGGATTTTGGATTCGTTGTATCGTGAAATTTGGGTTCGTGAAATCCCAAAAGAATCGAGACCATTGATCTCATACGAAAAGGCCAAAACCTGTTAATCCCCTTTTCGACATTTCGAGTCCCGGGAGTTCGAACGGCCAAGAAACATTGTAGCCAGAGTCGCGAAATCCTGAATCATGAAACCCCGAAATGTGAAAAGGCCAAAACTCATTAAGCCCCTTTTCCGCATTTCGGGTCCTAAGAGTTCAAAGAACCCAGAAACGTTGCTTCCGGAGTCGCGAATTCCTGAATCGTGAAACCCTAAAATACCGAACCCCGAAATTCTAAAATGCTGGGCCCATAGCCCTTTCGCACTTCACAATTCGGCACTTATTGTTTCATTTTTTTTTTGTTCGGCATTTGTAATCGTCGAAACCCAATTAGCTTCGGCTTTTTACACCATTTTGTTCTCTAAGGTTTAAACAATTAAACAAAAGTCTAAGTTATTTTTCGATAAAGGTTTTGATTAAACGTCTCCGAACCCTTATGCTTACAGAGCTCTCCATCCTTTCATTTCCATGAAGTTCAACTATGACTAGTTAAGTTGTTCTTTTTCATTATTTCATTTTCGAGAAAATGCATTTATGATAAATTAGACTATTTGTCTTCAATTATGTTTCGCACGTGTTGAATATACATATATCAGGCATTTAAAATGAGTCATGCAATTTGTATGGTTATCTATACAAATATATATTTATATATATCCACACACATAGTTATTTTCTATTGTATAATCAATTCAACAGTAATTTAATTCGATAGAACAAATTGCCCAGAATTAAGAGATAATCCACAGGGAGATGTCTGTACACATAGGTATGTAAAAGTTTTAAATCCCATCATTACTTCCAGAATAGTGTCTTCACAAATCTTATATTTAAAAAGAATAGAATAACCGGATATGCATATGAGACATTGATCTAGTGTTGATCTCTAGCATAATATAATGAAATAGTATTCTATTTAACACAACTATGTTTTCTCATAAATTACCAAACCTAGATTTCCATCCGGTAAAGACACTAAAATAGTTTTTTCTCGATAGTTAACAATTCAAACTCTAGGGGTTTACCCTACATTTCATTTCATTCTTTCAGAATTATATAAAACATAGTAATCCATTCATTATTTAACATATTCAATTTGATCATTCAATAATTCATCATGACATGCAAAGAGAGAAGGAAAAGTTTACATATCTGGAACAGTTCACGGAAATACAAAGGGAACAACCACGTTCCTCCCAACCGTAGAATAGGGCAGCCAAAAGTCACCTGACCGATTCAACCACTAGCCTGACCATGAATCCATGAAGGTGAACTTGGAAACTCCTCCTCAGGAATGTCCTTCAATTCCAACAGTTATCCTCTTGCCTCACACTTACCCACTAGTGCTCATAACAACAAGGAAAATCTGTTTCAGCAGATTCCTCTTGCCTCACACTCAATCCGTAGTATTCATAGCATCAATAGAGCTCCATAATCTTTTCCCCAGCATACTTGGCAGCGTCTTGCCTCCTCACATATGCTATTTATCAATTTTGCCTAGGTCTTTTTCCCTCCCTTGGGGGATTTTCGCAACTTTCTAAATCCCTGATTTTCAGGGGCTGCCAATGGAGAAATCCCTGATTTTCCACTTGTAATAATCATCCCAGAGGTAGTTCCAACATGTTCCCCACTCATGGAGTCGTGGTCAATTGATTTTAACATGGTTGTTCCATTTGTCCTCCCACAATTAATATAAATAATTTTTTTTTATACAAGTGTCATAATCAAATAGTTAGTTGAGTCCCATCAGATCTATGCCCAATAGTCATAATTATTAATTACAAATATGAAATTTGAAATTTGGAATTGACATAAATGGCAAAAATTTTCCAAATTCGAATTTATTAAAAACGGAAATAAATTTCCAACAAATTTAAATTTCAAAAATATTTTATTTTTGGGGATATCAGATTTGTCTTTTGGTACATGAAGATTTTTGTAGTCTCCTCTTGACAAGTTTTCTCTATCTCTCCTTTATATCCTCATGAATGGATAATGATCCTCCTCCTCCCCTCTCCATTTTCTTAATTCTCAAAACCCTTTGTACTATGTTTTTCGAAATCAAATATTGATGAGCTATGATCCTTAATTGAAAAACATGCCATACTCAACCACCATTTTGATCCTTCCTCCTCACTCCAAACCCCTTTATTAATATATCATAACCTCATTATTTTTTTGGACCCATGTAGCCCTCACCACATGCCATTTTTATATTATGGGACATTTGGTTCCCCTTTTTTTCTACCCTCTTTAAATACCCAATGGGGTTATTCCTAACCATTGATTGGTTAAAAAATTTAATGGTCCAAAGGTCATCATTGGTTCCTTTATTACTCCCTATCCCAACTACCATACGAAATTATGAGGCCAAAGCTCCTTTGAGTCTTCCTCCTACACATTCTCCCTAGTAATTCAACATTGAAAACATAATTCTCATAATGTGAAGGATCTTTCACAATTCAAATATGCTCCTCCATCATATACACTTTAGAACATGATCATTTCTCTCATCCAACATAGCCTCCACATTCCACGAGGTTCTCCATGTGTTACTTACCATCATAAAAAAATTTTGTAAATAAAAAAGTTTTATTTCCTCAAAATGTTGTCATAATCATACATAACGAAACAGTGTCTAGATACCCACCACCTATTCTGCTAGACAAGTGGAAACTAGAATAGATGGTTGCTTGATATGGTATCTGGACCAAAGCAAAAAATTGCCACCTGTTCCGCCAAAAAAATTGAAACTGGAATAGGTGGTTGGGAGCTTCAATGTCTAAACTGTTTGAGAAAGAAGAGATAATATTGAACATGGAAATCAAAACTCCTACAGAAATTTGACAATTACAGTGTATAAATAAAAAAGGAGAAAACACTTTTCAATATTAAGTTGTGGATGAACCAGTGAAGCCTATGTCATTGTTATTTTCGTTGATGGGGGAAAAGAAGAACGATTGTGCATAGGTCGGGCCGCTTTGTTGACTCTAGGAGCTCGAGAGAGTGTCATACAGTATGTCAAGATGACTCTTGAGTAGGGTATTCCGGTGTAATTGTTCAACCATGTCCCTACACATCTCAAAGATGAGGTCCAATTGTTCTGGTGAGAGGAAACAAGTGGAGTGTGAGTCTCGATACAAAGCAATGGAGAGAGTTAGGGGGCTCTCCATTAGGCATTTGTCCAACGAGATTACTTCCTAAATAGTGAATTTTACCAGTCTAAGATATCGACTACAACATGGGTGGAATGGCTAGTGTGGGGTGGATCACGGGGGTATGAAAAAGTGTATAGAAGGGAGGTCAACATAATGATGATCAACGTTGCTGGAATTTTTTATTCCACATTGGCCATTCGAGACTCGTGGGTCCCCTTGTCTCGATGGGCAAAAGAAGTTGAAGGTGCTTGGGAGAAGTGGCAGATCATTCTCTTCCTGACGTCGAAGATGTTATAAGGGGGCCATATCTTGGGCTTGTCTCACTCCTGAGTTATGCTCATGTAGACAATCCAGAGTCTAAGCGGGCCAAAGACTTGCATATGGGGGAGGAGAACGACTGGAGCAGAGCCAAAACAAAAGAACTGAACCAAATTCAAATGAAAAGAACCACAACAAACTTAGAGTAAATAGAGAGGCACCAAAGGAGATGAACGGACATTACACATGTGTCTTGTACCCATCACAATCTACCAACCCTACTTCATTGAAGGATCTATTAAACCAGAATGAGAGAGTTTCTATGCATGCTCATATGAGATTTAAATGTCACTCATCCTACGAGATATGGATGTAAGGGAGGAGACATATGTAATTAAGTCATCTATCTGCATGTTGGTCACTTGACACCCCATGCGAGGGTACTTACCATCATAAAATTACCTAAATCAAATATATTTATTTATTTTAAATTTCTTTATGTAAAATAATACACATACATTTAAAAGATACATTTTAAAAATTACTAACAAAAAATATGCACATATTTGTTTAAAAATCTATTAAAATTATAACAAAGAAAAGTGCTAAAAATCACTCAAAAAACATATACCTAAAATATTTACTATATCTTTGTTTAAGCATCTATTAAAATTATAACAAAGAAAAGTGTTAAAAGTCATCAAGGTGAAAAAACATATACCTAAAATATTTACTAATATTTTTAAATGATGGTGTTTATAGTTTAAAGTTGAAACATTCACAACAATAGGACATTTACAATATAACAACCCTAAAATATGATAAGGCAAGCTTACATTATGAAAATAAAATAATATATGATAAATTGTAAGTACATGTATGCCATTTCTTTATAAATGCAATAATGTAAGACTAAGTTCAATAATAGTATTACTAATGGGTGCAATAAATTTAAATAATATATCCATTTTCATTTTAAGTGATCCATCCTATAAAATGAATTAAGAAGAAAAATATTTTTATAACTAATAAAATATAATAAAATTTTGATATTTAGTTTTTAATTAACATTAATAATTTCAATAATTTTTTTTTAATAAAATTGTTTATATAAAAATTAAAATATTTTTTAATTATATTAATTTTTTTCTTAAATAAAAATTTGGTTAGCTAGAGCTTAGATGTATCTAGTTCATTGTTTCTTAAACTAAATGCTAGTAGTTTTTATAACTACTAAATTTTTTAATCTTCATTAAAAAAATTGTTTTTAAAATTGAAAAATGTTATAAAGATTATTTAAGAAAAGTATACATATGTATTAATCACAATAAAATGTCATAATAAGTTTATTAACATTATAAATGAAAATACTATTTTTTTCAATTAATTTTATCAATAAAATCACGACTTTTTCTATTATGATAAAGGAATTAAAAATTCATGATTATATTTTATTAAAAAAATTTAAATAATAAAATAATATGTATTAATTAAAATAAAATGTCTTAACAACTTTATTAACTTTATAAATGAAAAAATATTCTTTTCAATTAATTTTATAAATGAAAATATGATTTTTCATTGTAATAAAGAAATTCAAAATTCATGATCATATTTTATTAAAAAATTCTAAATGATAAAATAATATAATTAAAAAATAATAAAATACATTTAATTTATTTTTGAAATATAATTCTGTTTTAACATGAGATAAAATATAATAAAAAAATATTTTTATAATTATTTTTCAATGATCTATTTGAAATGTAATATAGTATGATATAAAAATGATTTGAAATGTAATATAGTATGATATAAAAATGAAAAAAAAAAAGTAAGTTAGTTTATAATTATTAAAAAAAATTAATTATAAATTATTGATTTTAAAATATGAATTTTAAAAATATTTTATTATTTTAAAAACAATATAATAGTTGGAAAAAATAGAAATATACTTTTTTTAAATGTTTTTTATTTGAGTATGTTGTGCATTTTTAGTTCTTATTTTTTCACTGAATGATTATATAAATCTTGATGAAATCACTTTTTTGTTGTTGTTTAAATTGAATTTATGAATGTACAAATGGATTCATCTTGTACACTTGGAATGTGACAATATAAATCTTGATGAAATCACAATTTTTTGTTGTTTAAATTCCATTTCTTAATGCACAAATGGATTCATTCTGCTCCACAAATCTGCAACTCCAACAATTTTTGGCGAGACAAAATTGAATGGATAATATCATGAAAAAATAGTCAAAATATAAATAGTTTAGACTACTTTAAACTTTTATAGGTTACTATCTAACTATCTTTTATCAGCTCACACTTGCTCCTCTCTAAGTTCATTGATTATAAGATGAATAGTATTTTCATGTTCAAATAAATTTGAAGGCAAAAAAACAACCTGGTTGCTTTTTAATTATACTTGGACAACTCAATTGTTGTCCAATTCACAAATTTGCATTGCTCAAATCTTATTTAGTACTCAATTTGGACAAAACTCTTAGTCCATAAAAAGGTAAAAATTTAGAACTTCTTTTAAACTACTTCGTATTTATATAATAGCTTAATATCACAAAAATATAAATCCAAACCCAAAAAGTATTTATATAATTTCTTTATATCCCAAGTACTAAATATTAACTCAAAATTAAAATTACTAAATCTCAATTTAAACTTAAAAAAAAAAACTACTAAATCATATAAAATAACTTTATATCCCAAAAAAATAATTCTAAACCTAAACTTATTTATATAATATATTTATATCTCAACTACTAAATCAGAAATCAAAATTTTCCTAAATTTAAATTACTAAATCACAATTTAAATTAAAAAAAAATAAAACTACTAAACCATACAAAAATTAGTCTGATAATTAATTATAGTTTAAATTAATTTTATAATTATTTTCTTCCCATAACTAATCATCATTTAACAATTTTATAATTAATAACATTTTTATGATTATTAAAACATAATAGAAAACTCATTCCATTATGAGTTTTCTATTTACTATCGTAGCTTTTTTTAATTTATGACAGCAGCGTTTTTAATGACGGTCCCTCCCTACAATTTTTTAATACCGCCCCCTCCTACAGGTTTTTTATGACTGCATTAATGTGCCTCACAAACCGTTTTATGACAATTCAAACACAATATGAAGAAGATATTAAGATTTATTATGAGTTTTCTATTTACTACCGTAGCTTTTTTTACTTTATGACAGCAGCGTTTTTAATGACGGTCCCTCCATACAATTTTTTATTACCGCCCCCTCCTACAGGTTTTCTATGACTGCATTAACGTGCCTCACAAACCGTTTTATGACAATTCAAACATAATATGAAGAAGATATTAAAATTTATTACCTTTTAAACATAATACAAGTTTTAAGTGAATTAACGTGCCTCACATTATTGAGTTTTAACTGAATTAAAGTGCCTCCCATTATTTATGACCGCAACTTTTTTAATGACTGTCCCTCCCTACAGCTTTTTTAATACCGCTCCTCCCTACAACTTTTTTATGACCGTATTAACATGCCTCACAAACCGTTTTATGGATATTCAAACATAATATGAAGAAGATATTAAGATTTATTACGGTTTAAACATAATACAAGATAGACGTTGGTCTGTACATGTAGCAGTTGAAGAAAAAAAATGATATCGTTGTAGAGAAAATGAAAACAAAAGCAAAAAGCGGGGAAGAGAAACTGAGAATATAAAATGGGTATCCTATAAAATGGGGAAGAGAAACTGAGAATATAAAATGGGTATGAGATTGAATTGGGTATCCAAACAGAACAACTCCAAATAGAACAACTCTCAGGACTCGTGCAAAACAAAATAGACAGAACATGTTATTTTGCTGATATTTTTTTTTGTTATTTTCTGTTATAGCTTTTGCTTATTAATCTTCTCATGAATTTTCGTGGACTAATGCTGGGATTTTGATCCTGGTAGTCTTTGTGAAATGCCTCAGGTTCAAGAAGATTAGGATGCGTCAGCAGCGGAAAACTCAACAAATCCAAGCAACACCATTAGAATAGATCATCTACAGTATGTCTTCTTTATTATTTAATTTCACTATGAAGTATACATAAAAAAAAAATATTAGATTAGGTTTTATGGTTTGTCTAAATAGCAAACTGACTTCCCCTTGAACACGCAAATAAAGGGTTTTTTTAGATGGTTTTTTTTAATTGATATTGAGTTGTGAATTTTTTATTTTTATTAGATGGAAATCCTAGTTCTGCATGAACTCCAAACCCGACCGAGTCTTGTTTATCAGAAACTAAACAGAGTAAAACAAGAAATCTTTTATTTATTTATAATTGTCTTTATCTGTGTGTTTGCTAGTCTTTCTGTCAATCCACCATTGTATTTCCCTGACCTCTTTCGAGCTTTACGCTTGAATGGATTGACAAGGGAAGCTTATTGACATTTGGGCGTATATCCAAAAAGGGAGGGAGAGGAAGGGAGAAAGAGATGAAGGGAGGGAGAGGAAGGTAGAGGGAGAAAGAGATGAAGGGGGCATGGAGAGAGAGGGGGGGATGAAATGGGAGAAGAGGAGAGGAAGGGAGAGAGAGAGAGAGAGAGGAGGAGGAGAGGGAGGGAGAGATATGGAGAGAGGGAGGGAGAGGGAGATAGAAGAGACATAAGAAAGAGGGAGACGAAGGGGTGGGGAGAGAGAAAGTGAGAGAGAGAGAGAGAGAGGCAAAGAGAGGGAGGGAGAGGGATACGGAGAGAGGGGGAGAGGGAAGGGGAGAGAACACACTTGAGAGATGAAGGGAGGGAGAGGAAGGTAGAGGGAGAAAGAGATGAAGGGGGCATGGAGAGAGAGGGGGGGATGAAATGGGAGAAGAGGAGAGGAAGGGAGAGAGAGAGAGAGAGAGGAGGAGGAGAGGGAGGGAGAGATATGGAGAGAGGGAGGGAGAGGGAGATAGAAGAAGCGAGAGGGAGAGGGAGGGAAAGATCAGGGGGGGAGGGAGGGAGAGAGAGGGATGAGGAGAGAGAGAGAGATAGGAGGGGGAGAGAGATTCAAACATAAGAGAGGGAGAAAGAAAGAGGGAGAGGGAGAGGAAGGCAGAGAGGGGTGGGGAGTTTGAGATAAGAGAGAGAGTGAGAAGGAGAGGGATAGAGAGAGGGAGACAAAGGGGTGGAGAGATGTATGGATATATATAGAGAGAGGGATATGTGTTTATATTTTGGTATCTATGAGAAGTATTAAGCTCCATGGAATAAAGATTTGACTAGAATAGAATATTTTAGAAGCGAGATAAAACCTAAAAAGATGTGTGAAAACCCTGGAAGACAAGTCGGCTCAGTAGAATAAGTAATATTGAAGTATTATATGCATAAAATGACAGGTCGAACCTACTTGAAGAGACACATATTCACATGGAAATATTAGTACAAATAGAAGCCTCTTGAGCTCATTTGGAAACACACTCACACTTAAGAAAGTGGTGTACAAATCTAGAGGAACAATGTTGTTGCAACTACTGCAACTAGGTGCTGGTCTTGGTCCATGGTTTGGATCTTTATACTTGATAAAATACCTTTGGAGAAAGGTGTGCTCTCTTTCAAATATTTATCCTTTGGTTCCAGTGCTTCTTCAAAAACCATTTTATATGTCAAAGGTTACGGTGCTCGGGGGTGGTTGTGTGCCTATGGTTGGGTGACAATATTGTGATATTGTCTATGGTTAAACAAGAACAATATTATAACATGTTATGGGCCCACACCATATTCATAATAATCTAACCACTGAAAGGTAGATCCATATCTATTTGTTAATATCATTCTAGCATAATTGCATCTATAGTTCGAGTTCCTTCATGTCAGTTCCTTAGTTCCACTTCATTCGTTCTAGTTCCTTCGTGTCAATTCGTCTATGCCAGCAGGTTCATGCCAATTGCTTTGTGCCAGTTGCAACACCAGTTACAGTGCTAGTTGTAGCTCCAGTTTTAGTGCCAACAACTATTGAAATTAAAGTTACACTAAAAGTTTATATGAAATTGTTATCACTCTGTAATTTCTCGACTGAAGAAGAAATTGACGAAGGTAACTATTTCAACCGCCTCGAATCTTGGATCTAGCCCTCCAAGACATAGAGAGGGGTCTCTGTGTCTATTTTAACTTGGTTTGGAATAGGATATTAGGCTAGTTATGAGGGATTGGGTTCTTCAATTTTTAAATGGTTGGGTTGGGACAACCAAGAGGGCCATTGAGAAAATGGAGTCTTTCTTAAATATATGACTCACTCTCAGATCTAGACAAATCTCCTACATAGGGAAAGGTAGTGGAAATGTTGGATTGAATTAAGTTTTAATGGTGTCGAATGAGGGAAAAATAGGGGAGAAGAAAGCCAAGAAAATGAGCATTTAATAACTCCTAAACTAAGATTTTAGAAGAGAAACATAAATATTATCAAAGAACACATGCAGAGTATTTCTCCAGTAAATTATACTTTGTAATTTATCCTTTGACAATAATAATTTGAAAACAAATGAAATAATAACTGGAAAAACATTGAACAAAGAAAATGAAATGCCACCAACACCTCCGCACAACAATCTTGTCAACAACTTGCCCATTACTGATCGATCATTTTGAGATTACAGAAAAAAATTCTGGAATGGAAAGGCCCATGGTCCAGCAAAAGAAATCCACTTCCTCCCAGTTCAACCCCCTCTTCCTTAAGAAAATACAATAATATATGTCTTTTCACCCTCACCTCGAATCACTCAGATAAAATTTGAAATACAAAGAACGCCCCAGAAAAAGACAAGTTCCCTCTATCTAAACATAAAATCAGGAGCATTACAACCAAATCCCTCAAATTAGGATTCAGCCCTTTGATCAGTTTTACAATAAGAAACAACTATATTCCAGTGTGAAATAGATGAGAATCATCCTTAAATCTGACTAGGAGTTGTGAGAAATGATCTAGCAGTGTGTAACACAAATCTGGGCGAGATTCATGCGATTTTGGTTGTCTCCGTCCAGTGTCTTGTGAACTAGTTTGTTGCTGGAGATATCCTGCAGATGATGTATTGATGGTGGTTTCCATGATCTCATACACCGAGCATATCATGTCAACCTCTGACAAAGCAACACGATAAGGAATAAAGAACGCTAAGATAAAGGTGAAAAAGCATGGAACCTAGGAAAATAATGGTGTTAGATAAGGAATAAGTTTCAGCCAGTCCACCTCCCTAATGCTGAAAATGAATCTTTCAATCGACACATAGAAGCTATGATTCTTCTTTAACTGATAATTTTGTTCCATCCCCATGGGCACTGATCAACTACTCGTTCAATGGAAAACCAGAGTTGTTACCTGCATGTTTAATGGAGTAAACCAATTAATCTATTGACTGCCAGACATCTCCCAAGCTGAATCCCTGAATGATGTGTACATGAAGGCATGATAGTTGATGGAGATCTCCATGCAAAAACTGGAATAAACAACAAGTGGTGCTTATAGAGCATTTTCCTACATGTGTGTCATTTTTATTCCTAGGCTTTTATCCACATGCATCCCACAAACACATTTTATGATGTTATATATGGTGTTGCATCCATACTATATAGATGATGAGCCAGAGGCTATGATGATGGGGCTTGGCACTTGACCCATAGAATTAGTGAAACTTTGGCCCTACGTGGCTCGCTAGGTGCTTACTAAGATCGTGTTGTGGTCTTGTGCAAGTCCTGGAGCATGGAGTGAGAGAGTAAATTTGGACTTCGGGCTAAGTTTTGATGAAAAGCACATAAAACAAAACCCAAATTTAGTGCAAAAGCTCGAAAACCGTCAAATGCATTGAAAACTAAAGAATCTACCCCATGATGTCTCCACCGGCTAGAAAACTCGAAAAAATTCCAGAACGCCTGAGAAATGACAGAAACACAAAGGCCAGGATGTTGAGTATGAAGATTAGAGAGCCATATTTTAATCTAGATATAGGCTTTCGGTCGCTAGGGTTACTCAAAAATCGGGTTCTAAGGGATTGAAATCTCTCTCTTTCGGGATCTAACATAACATGAGACTCTACACTTTAGTGGCCGAAAACAAAAACTCCTATGTGATAACAACTGAGGTGAATTGAGAAATTCCTATAGCTTTAACATCTTTGTTGTGCATCGTGAGCAATAGTGTAATGCTTGAAATAGATAATAGTCAGAATATTGATTTCCCTATAAATTATAGGGTCCTAACATAGGCTGGACTTGGGGATGGAAACTCCTTGAGAGGTGTCAATAATTCATAAAACTCTGAGTTTCACAGACCAGCTGATCATTGGGTTGTCCTCGGACTGTAAAATGAAATCCTGTACCCATTTCTTATACATGTTCCAAATATGAGGGCTGCAAACCAAACTGAAAATAAAACTATGAAAAACTGAACTAAAAGAAGTGTTCATCCTGTTGAGCTTATTGGCACACTCCTACCTACTCTAGTCTATTGATAATTTCGTTGTTCTAAACGATACAATAGTTCCAGTCCATCCAGTCAAGCAATTGATTATATACATTGACTTCTTGACTATTTATTAAAAACATTAGAGAAACAATTTGTCCTTCTATCCAGAAAACCCAAGGTTTGCAGTGTAATGGCAACTGTAGATGGATGTGCACAATGCAACTATAAATATCCTTCATCTAATCAGCTATAGGATCGATAAATTCATAATTTATTGATATACCATGTATGCTCTCGATGACAAGTTGATCCTGGATACCCTCTTCAAGTTCTTCATCAAGGCTGATCCTTGATTCCATCTCTACAAAATCAAGCTCAAAACCATATCCTTCCTCTATTTGCAAGTCAAATGGTATAACAATTTCTTCTCTTTTTGGAGGAGGAAGACTTTCCAAGAATCATTTAGGATCCTGGAAATCATATGACTCAAATCCAACATCCAATACTTCAAATTCATTTTTTAATCTTTCAGCAACTAAACCAAGAAAGCAACTTTTACCTTCAGGTGTGAATCGAATCGATTTTAAACAAAGAAACACTGCTTTTGAGAAAATCCCATCAATATGAAATTCTGCTAACTCGACCCTCAAAGTTTGCAATAGTTCACCAGATAGATTGTTTGCCACATACCCCGTCACCTTGGATCACCATCAATGGTCTAAAATCTAGATTCTTTGGTACTGAAGCTGCTGTGAACTTTGAAGCTCGGGATATTGAACAATAGATTCGCCAAGTGAATGGTAAAACCTTCCTATTTTTTTCCTCTGTTCACCATTCGAACTTAAAACTAAAACTTGAAGTGCACTGTTGGAGAAACTTTCCCCAGTACAGTCGCCAAAATGTTATCACTCTGTAATTTCTCGGCTGAAGAAGAAATTGATCTAGGTAATTATTTCAACCACTTGGAATCTTAGATCTATCCCTCCAAGACTTATAAAGGTCTCTCTCTGTCTGTTTTAACTTGGTTTGGAATAGGATATTAGGCTAGTTATGAGCGATAGATTTTTTTGTTTTTTAAATGGTTGGGTTGGGACAACCAGGAGGGCCATTGTGCAAATGGGGTTTGCGCTTAAATATATGACTCACTCTCAGATCTAGACAAATATCCTACACAGGGCAAGGTAGTGGAAATGTTGTATTGAATTACGTTTTAATGGTGTCGAATGAGGGAGAAATAGCGGAGAAAAAAACAAAGCAAAGGAGCATTTAAGAATTCCTAAACTGATTTTTTAGAAGAGAAACATAAAGATTATCAAAGAATAGATGCAGAGTATTTCTCCAATAAATTATGCTCTATAATTTCTCCTTTGACAATAAGAATTTGAAAACAAATGAAATGGTAACTGGAAAAACACTTAACAGAGAAAAGGAAATGCCACCAACACCTCCGCACAAGAATCTTGTCAACAACTTGCCTATTCTTGACCGATCATTTCGAGATTACCAAAAAAACTTTTTGGAATGGAAAGGCCCATAGTCCAGCAAAATAAATCCACTTCCTCATAGCTCAACCCCCTCTTCCTGAAGAAAATATAATAATATATGTCTTTTCATGCTCACCTCGAATAACTCAGATAAAATTTGAAATGCAAAGAACCCCCCAGAAAAAGACAATTGTCCTCTATCTAGACATAAAATCGAGAGCATTACAACCAAATCCCTCAAATTAGGAATTAGCTATTTTTTGAGTTTTACAATAAGAAAAACCTATATTCGAGTGTGAAATAGATGAGAATCATCCCTAAATCCCACTAAGAATCGTGAGAAATGAGCTAGCAGTGTGTAAGAGAAATCTGGATGAGATTAATGTGATTCTGGTTGTCTCTGTCAAGTGTCTTGTCAACTGGTCTGCTACTAGAGATATCTTGCAGATCATGTACCGATGGCGAGTTCCATGATCTCATACAACCATCTTATCACGTCAACCTCTGGAAAAGGGCCACAATAAGGAAGAAAGAACGTTGAGATAAGGGTGAAAATGTGTGGAACCTGGGAAAATGATGGTGTTAGATAAGAAATAAGTTGCCACCAGTCCACCTCCCAAATGATGAAAATGGATCTTTCAATCGACACACAGAACCTCTGATACTTCTCTAACTGATCATTTCATTCCACCCCGAGGGGCGCTGATCAACTTCTCATTCAATGATGAACCAGAGCTGTTACCTTCACATTTAATGGAGTAAACCATTGAATCTTCTCACTACCAGATATCCCCCTTGCTAAATTGCTAAATGATGTCTTCATACAGGCATGATAGGTGAAGGAGATCTCCATGCAAAAACTGGAAGAAACGACAAGTTGTGCTTATACATCGTTTTCCTGCATGTGTGTCCTTTTTATTCCTGGGATTTTATCCACATGCATCCCACAAACACATTTTATGATGTTATATATGATGTTGTGTCCATACTATATGGATGATAAGCCAGAGGCTATGATGATGGGGCTTGGTGCTTGGCCCGTAGACTTAGTGGAACTTTGGCCCTGCATGGCTCACTAGGCTCTTACTAAGATCGTGTTGTGGTCTTGTATAGGTGTTGGAGCGTGGAGCGAGAGTGTAAACTTGGACTCCAGGCTAAGTTTTGATGAAAAACACATAAAACAAAACCCAAATTTAGTGCAGAAGATCGAAAACCATCAAATGCATTGAAAAATCAAGAATCTACCCCATGATGTGTCCACGGGCTAGAAAACTCAAAAAAATTCTAGAATACCTAAGAAATGACAGAAATACAAAGTCCATGATGATGAATATGAAGATCAGAGAGCCATTTTTTATTCTAGCTACAGGCTTTCGATCGCTAGGGGTACACAAAAATTAGGTTCTAAGCGACCGAAAGCTCTTTCATTTGGTATCTAACATAACATGAGACTCTACTCTTTAGCAACAGAAAACAAAAACTCTTATGTGATAATAGTTGAGGTTAATTGAGAGATTTCTTCCATTTTGACATCTTTGTTGTGTGCTGTGATCAATAACGTAATGCCTGAAATAGATAATAGTTAGAATATTGATTTCCCTACAAATTATAGGGTCCTAAAATAAGTATTGGGACAAATTCTTGGTTTTCCTAATGCACCTTAACCTAATGCATCTCCATCTACCTCTAGATTTCAATTTTGATCACTTTGAAATTTTTGAGTTCGTCATTGTGTGTCGCTGCTATCGGATGGTTCCGTTGCTTCTAGAGGTATGCACTTTTATATATTTAACTTATATCAGTATCCTAATGTTACAATAATGTGGGCATGTATGGGCTTGTTACTTATTCAATATTGTGTTTTAGTTTTCTAAAAATAAAACTAAGCATTCACCTCTCCTAATTGTTTTATTGATTAAAGGGATATGGAGTTTCTTAAAATAACATTTTATGATTCCCCCATAGAACTCATGTTAAATTTTCTGCTATTATTAGGTTAATTTCAATTTAGTAGATAACAATACCATAGACAGGATCACTGAGAGAAACACAATCACAAGAGTACATAAGCATTTATCCAGGGAAACCCTCAAGGGGAAGAAAACCAAGCCAAAACTTCCTTAATATAGATAGTCAATACAATGCCAAGATAATGAACTAGACAACAAAGGATATCCAACACTGAGCAACATGCCTCTCTCTCTTCCTTCTTCCAGCAATCGACAACTGCAACTTCCTTCAAAACTTTCGCACTAGATGAGTGAGTTGAGTGTGTGTTCAAATGAGGCATTGGCCTCTCTTATTTATACAATTCTGGTATGTGTGGAAGTGTCTCTTCACTGATAGGGCTGACTTCTTCTTTCAGGTGGTTATAACCACCTTTAATATATTATGGGGCCGACTTCTTATTTAGACTATTACAATTAGGGTTTGACCAATACGTAAAAGGGGATTTTGTCAACTACAATACCCGACATGATCGATCCACAAAAGGTGATTGATCTAATCAATAATAAATATAGTTTATATTTCTCCACAAAAGGTGATAAGAATATTCTTTGTAGTTACACAATATTTTAAAACTCCCTCCTAACAAGAAGGATATTCTTTATCTTTTGACAGGTCATTGGATGTCGACATCAACTAGGTAGTAGCATCCACTCGATAACATCATCAACTGGGAAGCATCATCAATTGGATAACAACATCAAATAGATAACATCATCAACTAGGTAACATCATCAACTGGCTAACATCATTAACTGGAAAACTGGAGGTATCCACTTGCTCATCTGGCATCATGATCACTGACTGGCATATCTAAAAATCATCGAAACTTTTTTTCTCTTTGTCTTCATGTAGAAGATACTCTTTCCTTCTTTTGTCTTCACGCAGAAGATACTTCTTTCTTATCTTCACACAAAAGATGTCCTATAAGTTTTTCCTTTCCTTTTATGTTCTCCCTCTCCATGGTATGCACAGGATCACAACAAAAACCTCAATAGCCAACTAACCATTACACATGGTCAAGGTTTGTGTTCTAGGCTACTCAATCCTTGGCTAGAGGAGAGTATTTTCCCGCTGCACCTTGGAGAAACATCCACATTCCTCTCTACGAGGGTGGTCACACCCCTCTCTATGAGTGTATTCTAGTATGTCCCTAGAGTATGAAAAACTCAACACTTGGACAGAGGCCAANCACATTCCCCTTCTTTACGAAGGTCTCTTCCTTCTCTACGAAGGTCTACCTGTGGGATTTATCATTCCTTCTCTACGAAGGTCTACCTGTGGGATTGCTCATTCCTTCTCTACGAAGGTCTACATGTGGGATTCCTCATTCCTTCTCTATGAAGGTCTCTTCCTTCTCTACAAAGGTCTAGATATGGGATCTAAACAAATCTCTTATGGTCCAAAATATTTCAATGTTATAATAGCATGCTACCCATCTGTTGGGCACCATCCATCTACTGGATAGCTTTGATATTGATCAAAATATCTGGGCACCATCCATCTTCTTTTCTAACTACATCAAATAATGATATTTAGAAATCAGAGACATGGCTCCCTCTTGCACCAAGCTAATGGCTTCTAGTCATCATCCTTGAAGTTTTCTTCTGTAATATTATGGGTGCCTTCTTGAGTTTGAATATTTCTTTCTTTTTTTCTTCATATTGGATCAACCTGCTTCCTCTGCATCTATAAGAATGGTACTCGAGAAACCTGTAGTTACCTACATCTCATCCACTATATCTAAGTATCCATCCTTTTCTTCATCTTGAATATTTTTTATCTGCATCTTTAGGAGCCTCTTGCTCCTATATAAGTACTAGATATTGTTTGGTCTTTACTGACTGTCACCATATCATATGTCCTTCTCGTGCTGTCTAACTTTTGCAAGTCACAGCATAAGTTCTCTCTTCTGAGACTTGTTTACTTACAATATGCTTTCTTTGTCACTCTCATGAGTGATCATACTTGAAATAAATATTTTATCTCTTTATCCTTTTCTTTGATAAGTCCTTCATAAGTCTACATAAACACTGAAATAAAATGAGGTTAATTCACATTCTCACAAAAATCTAACTTCTAATAATAAAGTATTAAATAAATTTAAAATACTTTGGATCATGGGGGTCTCGAACAATGTATAGAAGGGAGGTCGACATAATGATAATAGACGTTGCTAGAATTTCTTATTCCACAATGGACATTCGAGGCTCATGGGTCCCCTTGTCTCGATGGGCCAAAGAAGTCGAAGGCGCTTGGGAGAAGTGGCAGATCATTCTTTTCCTGATGTCGAAGATGTTATAAGGGGGGCATATCTTGGGCTTGACTCACTACCAAGGCATGCTCATGTAGACAATCCAGACTCTAAGCAGGCCAAAAACTTGCATATGGGGGAGGAGAATGACTGGAGCATAGCCAAAACCAAAGAACTGACCCAAATTCGAATGAAAAGAACCATAACAAACCTAGAGTAAATGGCGAGGCAACGGAGGAGATGAAGGGACCTTGCACATGTGTCATGTACCCATCACAATCTACCAACCCTACTTCATTGAAGGATCTATTAAACCAGAATGAGAGAGCTTCCTTGCATGCTCGTATGAGCTTTGAATGTCACCCATCCTAGAAGATATGGATGTAAGGGAGGAGACATATGTAATTAAGTCAACTATCTGCATGTTGGTCACTTTGCACCCCATGCAAGGGTACTTAGCATAGTAAAATTCCCTAAATCAAACATATTTATTTATTTTCGATTTCTTTGTGTAAAGTAATACACATACATTTAAAAGATACATTTTCAAAATGACTAACAACAAATATGCATATATTTGTTTAAAAATCTATTAAAATTATAACAAAGAAAAGTGCTAAAAGTCATTGAAAAAACATATACCTAAAATATTTACTATATCTTTGTTTAAACATCTATTAAAATTATAACAAAGAAAAGTGCTAAAAGTCATGAAGGTGAAAAAACATATACGTAAAATATTTACAAATATTTTTAAATGATGGTGTTTATAGTTTAAAGTTGAAACATCCACAACAATAGGACATTTACAATATAACAACCCTAAAATATGATAAGGCAATCTTCCATTATGAAAATAAAATAATATATGCTAAATTGTAAGTACATG
>ML779167.1:836325-862339 GCA_009831015.1 Picea engelmannii
GGGGAGTTTGAGATAAGAGAGAGGGTGAGAAGGAGAGGGCTAGAGAGAGGGAGAGGGAGGGGTGGAGAGATATATGGATATATAGACAGAGAGGGATATGTGTTTATCTTTTGGTAGCTATGAGAAGTATTAATCTCCATGAATAAACATTTGACTAGAATAGAATATTTCAGAAGCAAGATAAAACCTAAAAAGATGTGTGAAAACACTGGAAGACAAGTTGGCTCAGTAGAATAAGTAATATTGAAGTATTATATGCATCAAATGACAGGTCGACCCTACTTGAAGAGACACATATTCACATGGAAATATTAGTACAAATAGAAATGTCTTGAGCTCATTTGGAAACACACTCACAGTCAAGAATGTGGTGCACAAATCCAGAGGAAGAGTGTTGTTGCAACGTCTGCAGCTAGGTACTGGTGTTGGTCCATGTGTTGGGACTTTCTACTTGATAAAATACCTTTGGATAAAGGTGTGCTCTCTTTTGAATTTTTATCATTTGGTTCTAGTGCTTCTTCAAAAATCATTCTATCTGTCAAAGGTTATGGTACTCGGGGGTGGTTGTCTGCCTACGATTGGGTGACAATATTGTGATATTGTCTATGGTTAAACAAGCACAATATTCTAACAAGTTATGGGCCCACACCATATTCATAATAATCTAACCACTGAAAGGTAGATCAATATCTCTCTGTTAAGATCATTGTAGCATAATTGCAGTTACAGTTCGAGTTCCTTCATGTTAGTTCCTCAGTTCCACTTCATTCGTTCTAGTTCCTTTGTGTCAATTCCTCCGTGCCGGTTGGATCATGCCAATTGCTTTGTGCCATTTGCAACACCAGTTACAATGCTAGTTGTAGCTCCAGTTTTAGTGCCAACACCTGTTGAAGTTAAAGTTGCACTAAAAGTTTATATGGAATTGTTATCACTCTGTAATTTCTTGGCTGAAGAAGAAATTGATGGAAGTAACTGTTTCAACCGCTTGGAATCTTGGATCTAGCCCTCCAATACTTAGAGAGGGCTCTCTCTATGTGTTTTAACTTTGTTTGGAATAGGATATTAGGCTAGTTATGAGGGATCGGGTTTTTCGATTTTTAAATGGCTGGGTTGGGACAACCAGGAGGGCCATTGGGAAAATGGGGTCTACACTTAAATATATGACTCACTCTCAGATATAGAAAAATCTCCTACATAGGGAAAGGTAGTGGAAATGTTGGATTGAATTAATTTTTAATGGTGTCGAATGAGGGAGAAATAGGGGAGAAAAAATCCAAGCAAAGTAGAATTTAAGAATTCCTAAATTGAGCTTTTAGAAGAGAAACATAAAGATTACCAAAGAAGTGATGCAGATTATTTCTCCAATAAACTCTGCTCTATAATTTATCCTTTGACAATAAGAATTTGAAAACAAATGAAATGATAGTTCTCGAAAAACGCTTAACAGAGAAAAGGAAATGCCACCAACACCTCCACACAACAATCCTGCCAACAACTTGCCTATTACTGATCGATCATTTCGAGATTATAGAAAAAAATTTCTAGAATGGCAAGGCCCATGGTCCAGCAAAATAAATCCACTTCCTCCCAGGTGGACTCCCTCTTCCTCAAGAAAATACAATAATATATGTCTTTTCACCCTCACCTCAATTCACTAAAACCAAACTGAAAACAAAACTATGAAAAATTGAACTAAAAGAAGTGCTCAACTTGTTGAGCTTATTGGCACACTCCTACCTACTCTAGTCTATTGATAATTTCATTGTTCTAAATGATACAATAGTGCCAGTGCATCCAGTCAAGCAATTGATTATATACATTGACCTCTTGACTGTTTATCAAAAACATTAGAGAAACAATTTGTCATTTTTTCCAAAAAACCCAAGGTTTGCAGTGTAATGGAAACTATATATGGATGTGCACAATGCAACTAGAAATATCCTTCATATAATTAGCTACAGGATCGATAAATTCATAATTTATTGATATACCTTTTATGCTCTCGATGACAAGTTGATCATGGCTACCCTATTCAATTTCTTCATCAAGGCTAATCCTTGATTCCAACTCTACAAAATCAAGCTCACAACCATATCCTTCCTCTATATGCAAGTCAAATGGTATAACAATTTCTTCTCTTTTTGGAGGAGGAAGACTTTCCAAGAATCATTTAGGATCTTGGAAATCATATGACTCAAATCGAACATCAATTAGCTCAAATTCATTTTTTAATCTTTCAGCAACTAAACCAAGAAAACAAATTTTACCTTCAGGTGTGAATCGATTGCATTTTAAGCAAAGAAACACTGCTTTTGAGAAAATCTCATCAATATGAAATTTTGCTAACTCAACCCTCAAAGTTTGCAATAGTTCACCAAATAGAGTGTTTTCCACATACCCTGTCATATTGGATCACCATCGATGCTCTAAAATATGGATTCTTTGGCAGTGAAGTTTCTCTGAACTTTGAAGATCGAGATCTTGAACAATGGATTCACTAGGTGAATGGTACAACCTTCCTGTTTTTGGCTTCTATTCACCATTAGAACTCAAAACTAAAACTTGAAGTGCATTGTTGGAGAAAGTTTCCCCAGTACATTCACCAAAATGTTATCACTCTGTAGTTTCTCGGCTGAAGAAGAAATTGACGGAGGTAACTATTCCAACCGCTTGGAATATTGGATCTATCCCTCCAAGACTTAGAGAGGACTCTCTCTCTGTGTTTTAACTTGGTTTGGAATAAGATATTAGGCTAGTTATGAGGGATCGGTTTTTTTGTTTCTCAAATGGTTGGGTTGGGACAACCAAGAGGGTCATTGGGCAAATGGGGTTTGGGATTAAATATATGACTCACTCTCATATTTAGACAAATCTCCTAGATAGGGCAAGGTAGTGGAAATGTTGGATTGAATTAAGTTTTAATGGTGTTGAATGAGGGAGAAATAGGGGAGAAAAAATGCAAGCAAAGGAGCATTTAAGAATTACTAAACTAAGTTTTTAGAAGAGAAACATAAAGATTATAAACGAATAGATGGATCGTATTTCTCCAATAAATTATGCTCTATAATTTCTCCTTTGACAATAATAATTTTAAAAAAAATGAAATGATAACTTGAAAAACACTTAATAGAGAAAAGGAAATGCCACCAACACCTTAGCCCAAGAATCCTGTCAACAACTTGCGTATTATTGGCTGGTCATTTCGAGATTACAGAAAAAAACTTTCTGGAATGGCAAGGGCCATAGTCTAGCAAAAGAAATCCACTTCCTCCCAGGTCGACCCCCTCTTCCTCAAGAAAATATAATAATATATGTTTTTTCACCCTCACCTCGAATAACTCAGATAAAATTCAAAATACAAAGAACCCCCGAGAAAAAGACAAGTGTCCTCTATCTAAACATAAAATCGAGAGTGTTATAACCAAACCCCTCAAATTAGGATTTAGCTCTTTGATGAGTTTTACAATAAGAAACTACTATCTTCGAGTGTGAAATAGATGAGAATCATCCCTAAATCCGACTGAGAGTCATGAGAAATTATCTAGCAGTGTGTAATAGAAATTTGGGCGAGATTGATGTGATTTTGTTTGTCTCCACTGAGTGTCTTGTGAATTGTTCTGCTACTGGAGATATCTTCCACATGATGTCCCGATGGCAGGTTCGATGAGCTCATACACCCAACATATCACATGAACCTCTGGAAAAGCGCCACGATAAGGAAGAAAGAATGTTGAGATAAAGGTGAAAATGCGTGGAACCTGGGAAAATAATTGTGTTAGATAAGGAATAAGTTACCACCAGTCCACCTCCCAAATGATGAAAATGGATCTTTCAATTGACACACAGAATCTCTGATTCTTCTTTAACTAATAATTTTGTTCCACCCTAACGGGCATTGAACAACTACTCGTTCAATGGCAAACCATAGTTGTTTCCTACACATTTAATGGAGTAAACCACTGAATCCTTTGACTGCCAGACTTCCCCCAGGCTGAATCGCTAAATGATATCTATATGCAAGAACGATAGGTGAAGGAGATCTCCATGAAAAAACTAGAAGAAACGACAAGTGGTGCTTATACAACGTTTTCCTGCGTGTGTGTCATTTTTATTCCTGGTCTTTTATTCACATGCATCCCACAAACAAATTTATGATTTTATATATGACGTTGCATCCATACTATATAGATGATGAGCCAACTCTATGATGATGGGGCTTGGCGCTTGGCCCGTAGACTTAGTGGAACTTTGGCCTTGCGTGGCTCACTAGGCGCTTACTAAGATCATGTTGTGGTCCTATGCAGGTGCTCGAGTGTGAAGTGAGAGCATAAACTTGGCCTCTGGAATAGGTTTTGATGAAAAACACATAAAACAAAACCCAAATTTAGTGCAGAAGCTCAAAAACCATCAAATGCACTAAAAACTAAAGAATTCACCCCATGACGTGTCCACGGGCTAGAAAAATCAAAAAAATTCCAGAACGCCTGAGAAATGAAAGAAATACAAAGGCTAGGATGATGAATATGAAGATCATAGAGCCATTTTTTAATCTAGCTACAGGCTTTCAGTCACTAGGCGTACAAAAAATTCGAGTTCTAAGTGACCGAAATCTCTCTCTTTCGGTATCTAACATAACATGAGACTCTACTCTTTAGAGACCAAAAACAAAAACTCTTGTGTGATAACAACTGAGGTGAATTGAGAGATTTCTTTCATTTTTACATCTTTGTTGTGCGTCGTGAGCAATAACGTAATGCCTAAAATAGATAACAGTGAGAATATTTATTTCCCTACAAATTATAGGGTCCTAACAGAAGTATTGGGACCAATTCTTGGTTTTCCTAATGTGCCTTAGCCTAACACATCTCCATCTACCTCTAGATTTCAATTTTGATCACTTTGAAATTTTTGATTTCCCTATAAATTATAGGGTCCTAACATAGGCTCCATCCGGGGATGGAAACTCCTTGGGATGTGTCAAGAATTCATAAAACTCTAAGTTTCGTAGACCAGCTGATCATTGGGTTGTCCCTAGACTGTAAAATGAAATACTGTACCCATTTCTTGTACCTGTTCCAAATTTGAGGGCTGCAAACCAAACTGAAAATAAAACTATAAAAAACTGAACTGAAAGAAGTACTCATCATGTTGAGCTTATTGGCACACTCTTACATACTCTAATCTATTGATATTTTCGTTGTTCTAAATGATACAATAGTTCCAGTGCATCCAGTGTAATGGAAACTGCAGATGGATGTGCACAATGCAATTGTAAATATCCTTCATATAATCAGCTACAGGATCAATAAATTATAAATTTATTGATATACCTTTTATGCTCTCGATGACAAGTTGATCTTAGATAACCTCTTCAATTTCTTCATCAAGGTTGATCCTTGATTCTAGCTCTACAAAATCAAGCTCACAGCCATATACTTCATCTATGCAAGTCAAATGGTATAACAATTTCTTCTCTTTCTTGAGGAGGAAGACTTTCCAAGAATCGTTTAGGATCTTGGAAATCATATGACTCAAATCCAACATCCAATAGTTCAAATTCGTTTTTTAATCTTTCAGGAACTAAACCAAGAAAACAACTTTTACCTTCAGGTGTGAATCGACTGGATTTTAAACAAAGAAACATTGCTTTTGAGAAAATCTCATCAATATGAAATTTTGCTAACTCAACCCTCAAAGTTTTCAATAGTTCACCAGATATAGTGTTTGCCACATACCTCGTCATCTTGGATCACCATCAATGCTATGAAGTGTGGATTCTTTGGCAGTGAAGTTGCTCTAAACTTTGAAGCTCTGGATCTTGAACAATGGATTCGCCAGGTGAATGGTACAACCTTCCTATTTTTGGCTTTTGTTCATCATTAGAGCTCAAAACTGAAACTTGAAGTGCACTATTGGAGAAAGTTTCCCCAGTACGGTTGCAAAAATGTTATCACTCTATAATTTCTTGGCTGAAGAAGAAATTGACAGAGGTAACTGTTTCAACCGCTTGGAATATTGCATCTATCCCTCCAAGACTTAGAGAGGGCTCTCTCTCTATGTTTTAACTTTGTTTGGAATAGGATATTAGGCTAGTTATGAGGGATCATTTTTTTTGGTTTTTAAATGGTTGGGTTGGGACAACCAGGAGGACCATTGGGAAAATGGGGTCTGCGCTTAAATATATGACTCACTCTCAGATCTAGACAAATCTCCAACACAGGGCAAGGTAGTGGAAATGTTGGATTGAATTAAGTTTTAATGGTGTCGAATGAGGGAGAAATAGGGGAGAAAAAAGCCAAGAAAAGGAGCATTTAAGAATTCCTAAACTGAGTTTTTAGAAGAGAAACATAAATATTATCAAAGAATATATGCATAGTATTTCTTCAATAAATTATGCTCCATAATTTCTCCTTTGACAATAAGAATTTGAAAACAAATGAAATGATAACTAGAAAAACACTTAATAGAGAAAAGGAAATGCCACCAACACCTCCGCACAAGAATCCTGTCAACAACTTACCTATTATTGATCGATCATTTCTATATAAGGTTCCTCATTGTTTCCAAAATATGGGTGGCTGAAATTCCTTCGTTGTTATGTCCAAGTTCTTTAAGAGGTCCTTGATTGGGATTTTCTTCAAGTCTGACCTCCTTTTCATTCTGTCTTTCCATTATCACAACAGACCAATTTGTTTTTTTTTTGTAACAATAAACATATTTTTTAGTTTTTCTTTTAACATAAATAAAATAAGCTATACTAATTTTCCCTTTCCCTTAGTTCCAAGTGCTATAACCTTCAGCTATGATACCATATGTAATGTATCCCAAATTTCTCAATAAAAAATAAATTGTTAGGGACATTAAAACTCATTGACTCTTCAACCTTTTCTCAAACATAACTTTATTATCGTTGCAATTCTATTAAAAAAATTACCTCTTTGTAATTAAGACGACTGCTATCAAGATAGATATATTATCTCTATCAAGTCATGTTATTCAAAGGATTATAGTGAATAAAGAAACCATGGACATTAGACTAGCATGTATTATGTCCATAACATTTGTATTAATAAATATGATACATGTATTGCTTACAATATCAACTATAGAGACTATAGTATGTATAACATGACATTGATACTATTCCTATCATTATCTATTTATAAAAGTTGTTTACCAAAAGACCCAACCTATATAAACCCTCACCAATACCAATATGTAACCATTATATGGAAACATAACACTTACCAACATATAATCCAATGTATGGAGTCCTTAACATATACCAATATATATATATATACATATACACACATTAGATTCAACACATGTTATAAATATATATATCATACTCATTATATATATGTTGTATATCATGTGAACTATTATAACATTTGTACTATTCCTAGAATTCGTATTCTTATAACGTGACATTCTACCTCAATGCAATTCCTTTCGTGGCACATTGAAATAGTTCTATGCGTAAACAAGAACAACATAAGCTCAGAAGGAGAAGCAAACAACATGCAGAGATCATAATCTCAAGAGAGAGGGTGAAAGTGACCGTAGGATCACAACACATAGCACCAACAACCGTCTGATCAAAACAAGGTGCACGAGCCTTAAGGATATGTGCACGCAGGAGAGAGAACTTACCAAAGTTCCAAAGTCTCAAAGTAGTTTGGGACCATCCTTCATCAAGGAGGATATGTGGCGTAAGATCCACAACTCCAAAAGTCCATGGATCAAAAGGAGGTGAAATAGTTGAAGTAATTTGAGATCATTCATCACCAGGAGGAGAATCTGGCTCATTGATCGTTGGAAGATATGTTTGAACAGACCATGAGTTTAGGAGGGATAACAGTTTTAGATTTGAAATCCCTGAATCCTGGAGAGATGAAGAGCCAGAGTAAATTTCAACTGTTAGATCCAGAGGGATATGTGGCAATGGATTGTGAGCTCCAGAGAAATCTCACTTCAAGAATTTCCAATTGAGAATTGAAATCCCCGAAGTGCAGAGAGACAAAATAAATTCTTGACCGCCGGATCATCTGAAGTAGATATGAATCGTCAGATCATCCAAAGAATATCTCAAGCGTTAGATCATCCAAAGTGAATCAGGGCCATCTGATCCCAAAAAGACACGGCGTAAACTCATGGAATCTGGGTAAAGACTCAATGTAAGCCTCAATCATATGATTCAAGAAGACACATGGAAAAAACCCACATACTTCGAGGGGAAGTGAAGTTTGATACTTTGTATTTTAGAAGTTCAGAGACCCAAAGGAGATCTCGACTATTGATTGAGGAAGAGGCCACAAAATCATTGATCTAGTTGAAAGGTCAAATTCCTGAAGTAGAGGCAGATACATCAATTAAGAAGGATGGGTGTTTGCAGTTCATTGAATCAGGAAGATTGGTGTACAGAGGAAAGCAGGTTTTCAGATTTCAAACTCCCGGAGTCCGGATCATGAAGTAAATCACAATCGTTGATTTAGAAAGGCTATATCTGATCTGCATACTTGAGAGGATAGATCTAAACCTTTCGTTCAATATCACCTTCAATATCATGAGATCGACAATCCTGTTGCATTATGGGCATTGAAGGTTCAAAAAACTTAAAAAGTTAAGGGAGGGGCGTAATCAAAACCATAGTTTTGGAGAAAGGACAGGTGGAGGCTTGAGGTAAATTGCGGGGAGAAATGTAGTTTGATCTCAAACCTCCTTTGGTCGAGACCAAAATCACATGGTCAGATGATATCATCGCCCAAGGTCACATCAACGAAAAATAGGGGAAGGAGTTAGTGTTTTTAGGCTCCACATCGAAGGTTACGTCTTGAAAAGTCAAAAACCCTCTACGTGTATAACCCAACGACGTTGATCAAACAAAATATGATCGAAGGGTTGTTGTTTCATCTCATGATTTCTTGATCAGTTACGATTTAGTTACACTAACTTAATCATTGTTCCTGAGCAGTTGAATCATTGTTCCTGAGCATTGGAATCATGATTCCTGAGCATTTTTCAAATTCTCGACTTCAGCATTGGAGATGCAGAGTGTAACTGATGTTGAGAGAAAGAATAAAAGAAAAATGATCTGATAGAGAGAGGTTGTTGTTTATCTATAAAAAGTAGTCAAACACTAAGCAATGAATATTACAACATGAACTAAGGGAGAAAATGCAGAGATGAAGAACATAAGATCGACATAGAAGAAATGGTGAAAATAACAGACAATATGGGAACTTAAGCGCAAGAAGATGCGAGTAGGAAGACACTGATGTAGAAAAAGAATAACAATGTAGTAGAACAGTGATGAGACTGGTCAGCCATTGATAAATATTATATCATTGTAATAAATTTCAGCAAGCAAAGCTTTATATCTTAAGGAGGTAGGGTGGTGCTAGGCAGAACTCTTGTGCTTAGAGTGTGAAGTGGGTTCTTCAACACAAGGAGTTGTAGCTTCCATCTGGTTGCAGCTAGAAAAACCAGGGTGGTAGGGTGGTGCAAAAGAGAACCATTGTTCTCTGTTATGCAAGTTGGTTCCTGTGTGATTGGAAGTTTGTGCTTCCATCCAATTGGTGCTCAAACATTCAGGGAGTTGGTGCTTCCTTCTAGTGGGTGCTAGAGAAACCATAGTGTTGGTGCTCTTAGTAAGTTGTATCTTGTTAAAGAAGAGGTTGTAGCCTCATTTTAAGTTGGTGCTCAAAGAAATATGATGTGAAGAACTTAAAAGACTGCCTATCATTCAAAGAAGAAGAGGTTTTCTCCCTTTATGGGTTTCTTTGTGAATATATGTCTCTGTGTATATCATATGTGTGATTGATGTTTGTTATTTCTTTTGTTCATGTCTTGCATAATTTTGATGATCACTTGGAGAAGGTTAATAATATTTTTATAGGCATAAAATTGTTTAAGCACATTAACAACTGATTCACCCCCCCTCTCTCAGTTGTCTTAGTAATTCCAACAATTGGTATCAGAGAGGGTACCTTTTATTTAAAGTTAGATAACTAAGCTGAAACATGACAAGATATGAAGGAACTCCAACCAATAATACTCCTATGTTTGATGGAACAAATATTTCCTTCTGGCAGGTTAGAATGATAACATACATTATGGACACAGGTGTTGATGTTTGGGATGTTGTAGAGACTGGATATACAAAACCTATTGTGGTAGCTTCCAAAGATGATAAGCTAGAATTTATCTTCAATGCAAAGTCAATAAATTCTATCTTGAGTGGGCTTGCTAAAGCTAAATTTGTAAAGGTGATGCAACTTGAATCTGCCAAAGAAATTTGGGATAAACATATTAGCAATTATGAAGGAGATGAGAAGGTAAAAGATGTCAAACTTCAGACACATAGATTTAAATTTGAGCAACTAAAGATGAATGAGGATGAAACAGTTAGTAAATATTTTTTAAGAGTTGAGGAGCTTGTGAATTCCATAAAGGGTCTTCGTGATAATATTGAAGACACATTTTTAGTTCATAAGATCTTAAGATCTCTGCCTAATAGATTTAATCCAAACGTTTCTGCAATAGAAGAAATGATTGATCTTAAAACTTTGTCTATTGATCAACTCCTAGGAACTCTAACTTCTTAGGAAATGAAGAGTAGAAAAGATAAATACAAAACTAGAGAAGCATCCTTTAAAGAAGACAAGAATACCGATTCAGAATTATATGATATTGAGGAGAAATTTGTGAGAAGGTTAAATAAAGGATCAGGCAAATACAAGGCAAACGACCCTTCAAATGTTTTAACTATTGAAAGATAGATCACTTTGCATCTAGGTGTCCACACAAGAAGAAGGACCAGAGATCTGAAGGTGAAGAGAAGTACAAGTCCAAGAGATTTGGTAAAAAGAAAAGTTTATGTGTAAACAATGATGACTCTTCAGAAGACACAAATAGTGACTCTTCCTGTGAAGATAAGGTTAATGAGTTTATTCTTATTTCCAAAGATGATTATGGTAATAAAAGCACAAGAAGTGATGTTAATGATGGAGAATATGTTTTTGATATGGAAGGTGAACTACTCAGTGCTTTAGAAGATATTGACAGACTTGAACTTAAGAAGAGAAAACAAAAACAATTGTTGATGTAGTTTGAGAATAATGGTAAAAATATCGATGAATACTTTTCCCTGCTAAAAGTGGATTTAGAAGAGGAAAATAAAATAGAGGACACTCTGAAACAATAGTTATCAGAGAAGAAGGAAATATGTGAAACCTTGGAAGAATATGTAGTAAAAATGAAGAAAGAGATGGAGAACTTTAAAGCATTGTATGTCCAAAATATTCCAAGCATTAAAGCCCCAGCCGAACTAAATGACATTATGTGATAAAAAATATATCCTTTGTTGAAGACTGGTTTAGGATAGATAAGTGGCTCAAGCAACAAATAGATAGAAAGCAAAGAGCTAGTAGAGATGATCAAGTTTCAAGTTAGGAGAGAATCAGACCATGTGAGTACTCTGCCACCAAAATCTAATAAAGACTAGATGATGCCTAATTAAAAAAAAATATATCATAATATGGAGGAACAAATTGCAAGAAGAAGGCCATCCTTCTGGTACCAAAATTTCTTCCATGGTTATTGTATTTACTGCTCTAATTTTGGTCATAAGATTCCAAATTGTCAAATTAAGTTTAGAGACATGCAATTGAGGAGATCAAGAAATAAACAATATTTGCAACATAGAACTAAACAACCAATGAGTAGACAAAGTTGCACCAACCACTTTGATGTATTGAACAATGATCTTGAATGCTATAACTGTCATAACTTCAGCCACAAAGATGCAAATTGCCATCTAAAGAATTACAAAGTAGATCCAAGTATAAAACTATTAGCTAGAAATGCGAGCACATTGAAAAAGAAAGATAGTGAAAAATGTGGTCTAGTACTTTCAGATCAAAGACAAAAGAACCCATGTTATATTGACAGTGAATGTTCCAAACACATGAATGGAGACAAAAGTAAGTTTATGTCTCTAAGTGAAAGAAAAATAGGAAATGTAACATTTGGAAAAGATGCAACAGGAAAAATCAAAGGTAAAGGAATGGTAAGTCTAAGTAATGGCAAAGTGAAAGCTCAATATGTGTTGTTTGTAGATGGTCTAAAACATAATCTGCTTAGTGTCAGTCAAGTTTGTGACAAATGAGGTAATTTTTTTTTCACTTCTAAATATTGTAAAATACAATCTGTGAATTCAGGACAGATGATTGCAAAAAGCATAAGAATAGAAAACAATGTCTATGTTTTGAAAGAAGAAAAATAAGAATGTCACTTAAGAAAGTATGATGAAAGCTGGTTATGGAATAAGAGACTTGGAAATATAAATTTTGATCATTTAATCAAAATTATAAATAGTGGGGCAGTAAAATATCTTCCAAAAATATCAAATCCATATGATTTTGTAAGCAAACCTTGCCAAATAGGAAAGCTCACTCGGACACAGTTTAAATCTAAGAAATTTGCATCAACAGATAAACCTCTTCAGTTAGTACATATGGATTTATGTGGACCATAAAGGAAGGAAGGTACATGAAAATAAATTTACTTCATGTAGATTATTGATGATTATTCTAGACTGAAATGGGTTGCTTTTATGAAAGAAAAATATGAAGCATTTGAAACATTCAAAGTGTTTAAGGCTCTGATTGAGAATCAAATAGGAAAAATATTGAAGGAAGTTAGGTCTGATAGGGGAGGAGAGTTTAGTTCAAGGGACTTCAAATAGTTTTTTGATAAACATGGGATCAAAAGAGAGTATTATATTCCAAGGACTCCAAAAAAAAATGAAGTAGTTGAGACATAGAGTAGATCAGTCCAGTTGATGGAAATATCAATGATGAATGGAAGGAATATTTCTCAGAAATATTGGGTAGAAGCAATTCATACAATTGTACATATTCTTAACAAATCTCATCTTAGGCCACAAAGTGACAAGATTCCTTATGAATTATGGTTTGGAAGACCTGCTTCAATCAAGCATTTTAAAGTCTTTGGGAGTAAATGTTATATCAAGAACAATGATGAAAATATTGGAAAATATGATGATAGGGATGATGAAGGTATCTTCTTAGGGTATTCTACAAAAAATAAAGGATACAGATGCTATAGTAAGAGACTGCATAAATTGGTTGATTGTATTGACATAAAACTTGATGAAGAAATTTTGGTACGAGATGTAAGCAGTGTTGAATCAATAACAAAGGATATAGTTGAAGATGAATATGAACATGTCCAAGAATCAGAAAGAGAAGACTCTAAGTTAGATGAAGATACAAATACTCAGGCAGAGTCAAATCAGAAGACAACATCAAATCCTCCCTCCAAAATTACTCAAAAGAATCATCCTGCAAGTCAGATAATTGGTGAGAAAAACAAAGGTGTACAAATCAAGAGATGGATAATGAAATAAACTGAGAAATCACATATATCCTTCATATCCATGGTGGAACCCAAGAAATTTAATGAAGCCAGTAAAGATGTACATTGGTTAAAATCAATGAATGAGGAACTGGATCAAATTGAGAAGAACAATACTTGGTAGCTTGTTTCTAGACCTACAGAGAATAATGTAATTGGCACCAAATGGGTGTTTAAGAATTAAATTAATGAAGACAGACAAACTGTTAGGAATAAAGATAAATTTTTCTGTAAGGGGTATGCACAAGTTAAAGGACAAGATTTTGAGGAAACCTTTGCACCAGTGGAAAGATTGGAACCATCACAATATTTCTTTCTTATGAATGTCATAAGAACTTTAAAGTATATCATATGGATGTTAAGTCAACATTTATTAATGTATATATAGAAGAAGATGTATATGTGGAGAAACATGAAGGATTTTCACTGACAGGTAATCCTGAATATGTATGTAAGTTGAAAAATGCATTATATGGACTAAAAGAGGCACCACGAGCATGGTATCATAGACTGGAAAAATTTATAAAGGACAAAGGTATTGTTGACAGTAATCTAAACATTAAGTCTGAAGGTAATGATTTATTAGTTATTTTGGTTTATGTAGATGACATTATTTTTGGATGTACCAATGACCCTTCAGTTCATTGATTTGCTAATTATATTAAAACTGAGTTTGAGATGTCCTTGATAGGAGAACTGCCATATTTTCTTGGTTTACAAATCAATCAAAGTTCTGTAGGGCTATCTATCTCTCAAGAAAAGTATTTGAAAGAGATGTTGAAGAATTTTCAGATGGAATATTCCTCTCTTGTTAGTACACCTATGGTGGTTGGTTGCAAGCTCAGTAAAGATGATATTTCACCTGATGTTGATCAAAGAACATATCGATCAATGATAGATAGTCTTTTGTACATCACAACATCTCGTCCTGATATAATGCAAGTTGTTGGAATGGTAGGTTGTTAGTAGCCTTCTCCTAAACAAAGTCATTTAGCAACTGTCAAAAGGATATTAAAATATTTGAAGGGTACAATGAATTATGGTCTCTGGTATCCTAGAAATCAGAATTTTCAATTAACTCCATATTTAGATGCTGATTGGCAAAATTGTTTGGAGGTGAGAAAGAGAACCAGTGGAGGTTCATTCTTCTTAGGTGATTTGTTAGTAGCATGGCTTAGTAATAAGAAGGGATCTATTTCATTATAAACTATAGAGGTAGAGTACATTGCTTCTGCTACTTGCTGCACTCATATCTTATGGATGATACAAACTCTTTCATATTTGAAGGTAACTTATACTGATCCCATTCCACTTCATTGTGATGACACCATTTCCATTAGTGTCACGAAGAATCTTGTTCTCCATTCAAAGACTAAGAATATACCAATAAAGTATCATTTTCTCAAAGATCAGGTTACAAACAGATTTTTTCAGCTGTATTTTATTCCCTCCACAAAACAGATAACTAATATCTTCACTAAACCTCCTGCACAAGATCAGTTTCAGTATCTATGCCAAAACTTGGGTATGACCCTATTATCAATTTAAAACAGTCTATCTGATCAGGGGGAAAGTGCTCATAGTATATATGATTAGGGGGAGAGTGCTTATTGTATCTCATTTCAGGGGGAGAATAGAGCCACTCTCAGTTTTTCTTTGACAATGATGTCAAAGGGGAAGAAAAGGTGTGGTCTGGATGTTATAGTTGGAGGTCTAAGAAGAATAGTGCATTCTTTCAGGATTGCCATCAATGCCAAAAGGGGAGATTGTTGGCATTTTGTATAGGAAGAGTTTGCTTTTCATTGATGGTAAGAACAACAACAACGATGGAAAACAAGAAAAACATAAGCTCATAAGGAGAATCAAACAACAGGAAGAGATCAGAAGCTCAGGAGAGAGGGTGACCATGATTGTAGGATCACAATGCAGAGGACCAACAACCATCTGATCAAAACAAGGTGCACGAGCCTTAAGGATTTGTGCACACATGAGAGAGAAATTACCAAAGTTCTGAAGTCTTGAAGTAGTTTGGGACCATTCATCATCAAGGAGGATAGGTGGCATAAGATCCACAACTATGAAAGTTCATGGATCAAAAGGAGATGAAATAGATGAAGTAATTTGAGACCATTCATGACCAGGAGGAGAATATAGCTCACTGATCATCAGGAGATACATGTCATCAAACAATGAGATTAGTAGGGAGAAAAGTTTGATATTTAAAATCCCCGAAGAGTAGATATCCAGAGAGTCGAAGTAAATTTCAACCATCATATCTAGAGGGATACGTGGCAATGGATCGTGAGCTTCAAAGAAATCTCAATTCAAGAATTTCTAGTTAAGAATTGAAATCCCTGAATTTCAGAGAGTCGGAGAGACAAAATAAATTCTCGACTTTCGGATCATCCGAAGTAGATATTAGTCATCATATTGTCCGAAGAATATCTCGATCATCAGATTCTCCAAAGTGAAGTTGGGTCGTTTGATCCAGAAAAGACGTTGTGTAACGTGTGGAATCCGGGTAAAGACCCAAAGTAATCCTCAATCGTTTGATTCAAGAGTACATGTGGCATGAATATGCATACCTTGAGGGGAAGTGAAGTTTGAGACTTGATATTTCAGAAGTCTAGAGACCTGGAGGAGATATTGAACGTTGATCACGAAAGGGGCCACAAAACCATTGATATGGTTAAAAGGTCAAATTGAGGAAGTAGACGCAGAGACATCGATTAATAAGGAAAGGTGTCTATAGATCATAGACTCTGGAAGATTGGCATATGAAGGAAATCAATGTTTGATATTTGAAATTTTTGGAGCCCAGATCATGAACTAAATCACATTCGTTGATTTAGGAAGGCTAGATCTGATCCGCAGACTTGAGAGGATAAATCTGAACCATCCATTCAATATCACTACCAATATTGCGATATCAAGAGTCCCATCGCATTGCAGGGATTGAAGGTGTGTGAACTTAAAAAAATTAAGGGTGGGCCGCAATCGAAACCACAATTTTGGAGAAAGGACACATAGAGGCTCAAGGTAAATTGAAGGGAAAACTTAGTTTGATATCAAACCTCCTTTGGTCGAGCCCGCAATTGCATGGTCACATGATATTATCACCCAAGGTCTCATCAACGAAATATATGGGAAGGAGTTAGCACTGCTAGGCTCCACATATGAGGTTACGCGTTGAAAATTCAAAACTCCCATGTATGTATAATCCAACAACACTGATCAAACTAAATCTAATTGAAGGGTTGTTGTTTCATCTCGTGATTTCTTGATCAGTTATGATTCAGTTACACTAACATAATCATTGTTCCTGAGCATTGAAATCATGATTCCTGAGTGTTTTTTAGATTCTCGACTTGAGCATTGGAGATGCGGAGTGTAATGGATGTTGAGAGTAGGAATAAAAGAAAAATGTCATGACACAGAGAGTTTGGTGTTTCTCTGTAAAAAGTATTCAAAGTTTGAGAAATGAATATTGCAACATGAACTGAGGAAGAAAATGAAGAGATGAAGAACATAAGATGGATAGACCAGAAATGGAGAAAACAATAGACTATCTGAGAACTTCAGTGCAAGAATATGTGAGCAGGAAGACACTGATGAAGGTAGATCAGACCATTGTAAAAGAACAATGATGAGACTGGTAAGCCATTGATAAATATCGTATCACTATAATAAATTTCAGCAAGCAAAAATTTATATCTCAGGGAGGTAGGGTGGTGCTAGGGAGGACTGTTGTCCTCAAAGATTCAATTTGGTTCTTGAACATACGGAGTTTTATATTTCATTTGGTTGCACCTAAAAAAAGTAGGGTGGTAGGGTGGTGCAAGGGAGAAACATTGTTCTATTTTATGTAGGTTGGTGCATGTGTCACTGGAAGTTGGTTCTTGCTTCTAGTTGTTGCTGGAACACTCAGGGAGTTGGTGCTTCCTTCCAGTGGGTGCTAGAGAAACCAGAGAGTTGGAGCTCTCAAAAAGTTTCATCTTGTTAAATAAGAGGTTGTAGCCTCATTTTGAGTTGGTTCTCAAAGAAAGATGATGTACATAACTTAAAATACTTCCTATCATTCGAAGAAGAAGTAGTTTTATCCCTTTATGGGTTTCCTTGTGATTATATGTCTCTATGTATATCATATGTGTGATTGATGTTTTTTATTTCTATTGTTGATGTCTTTCATAATAATGATGATCACTTGGAGAAGTTTAATAATATTTTAATAGTCTCAATATTGTTTAAGAACAGTAACAACTGATTCGTCCTCCCCTCTAAGTTGTCTTAGTAATTCTAGCAATTGGTATCAGAGCAGGTTCCTTTTATTTAAAGGTAGATCAGTAAGCTTAAACATGAAAATCCATGAAGTAACTTCAACTAATAATCCTCCTATGTTTGATGGAACAAATTTTTCCTTCTAGAAGGTTAGAATGAGAACATACATTATGGCCTTAGGTGCTAATGTTTGGGATGTTGTAGAGACTGGATTTACAAAAATTGTTGTGTTAGCTTCCAAATATGTTAAGTTAGAATTTAGCTTCAATGAAAAAGAAATGAATTCTATATTGAGTGGGCTTGCTGAAGCTAAATTTGTAAAGGTCATGCAACTTGAATCTGTCAAAGAAATGTGGGATAAACTTATTAGCAGTTATGAAGGAGATGATAAGGTAAAAGATTCCAAACTTCAGACACATAGACTGAAATTTGAACAACTAAAGATGAATGAGGTTGAAACAATTAGTAAATATTTTTTAAGAGTTGAGGATCTTGTGAATTCCATGAAGGGTCTTGGTGAGAAGATTGAAGACACATTTTTAGTTCAAAATATTTTAAGATATGTGCCTGATAGATTTAATCCAAAATTTTCTGCAATAGAAGAACTGAATGATCTTAAAACTATGGCTATCAATCAACTCCTAGGAACTCTAACTTATTGTGAAAAGAGGATTAGCAAAGTTAAATCCACCACTAGAGAAGCATCTTTTAAAGTAGACAGGAATAATGATTCGAAATTAGATGATATTGAGGCAAAATTTGTGAGAAGGTTAAAGAAAGGATCAGGGAAATACCAAGGCAAGCTTCCCTTCAAATGTTTTAACTATCTAAAGATAGGCCACTTTGCATCTAAGCGTCCACACAAGAAGAACACAAAATATGAAGGTGAATAGAAGTACAAATCCAAGAGATTTGGTAAAAAGAAAAGTTTATGTGTAAACAATATTGACTCTTCATAAGACACAGATAGTGACTCTTCTTGTGACGATAAGGTTAATGAATTTATGATTATGTCCAAAGAGGATTATGATAATAAAATCACAAGAAGCGATGTTAATGATGAAGAAGTTGTGGTTGATATGGAAGGTGAACTAATCAGTGCTTTAGAAGAGATCAACAGACTCAGACTTAAGAAGAGAAAACAAAAACAATTCTTGATGCAATTTGAAAAGAATGGTAAAAAACCTGATGAAGACTTTTCCCTGCTAAAAGTGGAGTTAGAAGAGGCAAATAAAATAGAGGACACTCTGAAACAACAATTATCAAAGAAGAAGGCAAGATGTGAAACCTTGGAAGAAGAGGTAGTAAAAACTAGAAAATAGATGGAGAAGTTTAAAGCATTGTATCTCCAAAATATTCCAAGCATTAAATCCTCAGCCGAACTAAATGACATTCTGAGAAAACATATATCTCCTTTGTTGAGGAATGGTTTAGGATATGTAAGTGGTTCAAGTAGAAAATAGACATAAAGAAAATATATATTAAAGATGATCAAGTTCCAAGTCAACATAAAATCATACCATGTGAGTGCTCTGCCACGGAAAGCTAATAAAGAGAAGATCATCCCTGATAAAAAAAAGAAGATATAAGAATATGGAGAAACAAATTCCAAGAAGAAGTCCATCCTTCAGGTACTAAAATTTCTTCCATGGTTATTGTTTTTATTGCTCTAATTTTGGTCATAAGATTGCAAATTGTCAAATTATGTTTAGAGACATGCAACTGAGGAGATGAATAAATAAACAATATTTGCAACATAGAACTAAACAACCAATGAGTAGACAAGGTTTCAAAAATCACTTTTACCTATTTAACAATGAGATTGAATGATATATTTGTCATAACTTCGGCCACAAAGTTGCAAACTGCCATCTAAAGAATTACAAAGTAGATCCAAGGATAAAACACTTAGCTAGAAATGCTAGCACATGCGTGGAACCTGGGCAAATAATGGTGCTAGATAAGGAATAAGTTACCACTAGTCCACCACCCAAATGATGAAAACAAATCTTTCAATCAACACACAGAACCTATGATTCTTCTCTAACTGATAATTTCGTCCACCCCCAGGGGCACTGATCAACTGCTCGTTCAATGGCGAACCAGAGTTGTTACCTGCGCATTTAATTTAGTAAAATACTGAAAATTTGACTACCAGACATCTCCCAGGATGAATCGTTGAATGATGTATGCATACAGGCACGATAGGTGATGGAGATCTCCATGCAAAACTGAAAGAAACGACAAGTGGTGCTTATACAACATTTTCCTACGTGTGTTTCATTTTTTATTCCTAGGGTTTTATCCACATGCATCTCACAAACACATTTATGGATGTTATATATGGTGTTGCATCCATACTATATAGATGATGAGCCAGAGGCTATGATGATGGGGCTTTGCGCTTGACTCGTAGACTTAGTGGAACCTTGGCCCTGCGTGGCTTGGTAGGTGCTTACTAAGATCGTGTTGTGGTCTTGTGCAGGTGCTGGAGTGCCAAGCGGAACATAAAATTGGCCTCTGGGCTAAGTTTTGATGAAAATAAAATAAAACAAAACCAAAATTTAGTGCAGAACCTCAAAAACCATCAAATGCATTGAAAATTAAAGAATTTGCACCATGATGTGTCCACGGGCTAGAAAACTCGGAAAAATTCTAGAACGCCTGAGAAATGACAGAAATACAAAGGCCAGGATGATGAATATGAAGATGAGAGAGCCATTTTTTAATATAGCTATAGGCTTTCGGTTGCTACGGGTACACAAAAATCCAGTTCTAAGTGACCAAAAGCTCTCTCTTTTGGTAGCTAACATAACATGAGACTCTACTCTTTAGCGACCGAAAACAAAAACTCCTGTGTGATAATAGTTGAGGTGAATTGAGAGATTTGTGTCGTTTTTACATCTTTTTTGTGTGTCATGAGAAATAATGTAACGCCTGAAATAGATAACAGTCAGAATATTGATTTGCCTATAAATTATAGTGTCCTAACAGAAGTATTGGGACTAATTCTTGGTTTTCCTAATGTGCCTTAACCTAACACATCTCGATATACCTCTAGATTTCAATTTTGATCACTTTGAAATTTTTGAGTTCGTCATTGTGTGTCGCTGCTATCGGATGGTTATGTTGCTTCTAGAGGTATGCACTTTTGTATGTTTAAATTATATCACTATCCTAATGTTACAAGAATGTGGGCATGCGTGGGCCTGTTACTTATTCAATATTGTGTTTTAGTTTTCTAAAAATAAAACTAAGAAGTATTGGCTTCTCCTAATTGTTTTATTGATTAAAGGTATATGGAGTTTCTTAAACTAACATTTTATGATTCCCCCATAGCACTCATGTTAAAGTTTCTTCTATTATTAGGTTACTTTCAATTTAGTAGATAACAATATCATAGAGAGGATCACTCAGAGAAACAAAATCACAAGAGTACACAAGCATTTATCCTCAGAAACCGTCAAGGGGAAGAAAACCCAGCCAAAACATCCTTAATATAGATAGTCAATACAATGCCAAGATAATGAACCAGACAACAGAGAATATCTAACACTGAGAAACACACTTCTCTCTCTTCCTTCTTCTAGCAACCGACAACTGCAGCTTCCTTCAAAACTTTCGCACTAGATGAGTGAGCTGAGTGTGTGTTCAAATAAGGCATTGGCCTCTCTTATTTATAGAATTATGGCACATGTGGAAGTGTCTCTTCACTGACAAGGCCGACTTCTTCTTCTGGGTGGTTATAACCACCTTTAATATATTATGGGGCCGACTTCTTATTTAGCCTATTACAATTAGGGTTTGACCAATACGCAAAAGGGTATTTGTTCAATTACAATACCCGACATGATCAATCCACAAAAGGGGATTGATATAATCAATAATAAATAGATTTTATCTTTATCCACAAAAGGGGATAAGAATATTCTTTGCAGTTAGACAATATTTTAAAACTCCCTCTTAACAAGAAGGATATTCTTTATCTTTTGACAGATCACTGGATGTCGACATCAACTAGGTAGCAACATCCATTGGATAACATCATCAACTAGGAAACATCATCAACTGGATAACAACATCAACTAGATAACATCATCAAATAGGTAACATCATCAACTGGGTAACATCATTAACTGGATAACTGGAGGCATCCACTTCGTCATCTGGAATCAGGATCACTAACTGGCATATCTATAAATCATCGAAAGTTTTGTTCTCTTTATATTCGCGCAGAAGATACTCGTTCCTTCTTTCGTCTTCACGAAGAAGATACTTCTTTCTTATCTTCACATAGAAGATGTCCTATGAGTTTTTCCTTTCCTTTTATGTTCTCACTTCTCTTGTAGTCATATATCTCAACCATCCATTACGGAGGAATACTACCATAGCTTCACTCCTATTCATCCCACATGAATTAGAGAAGCTAAGATGATAGCCTGGGCAAGACTAGACTCCCTTTCCATGATCCATGCAAGATCACAACACAAACCTCAATAGCCAACTAACCATTACACATGGTCAAGGTTTGTGTTCCAAGATTCTCAATCCTTAGCTAGAGGAGAGTATCTTCCCAATGCACCTTGGAGAAACATCCACATTCCTCTCTACGAGGGTTGTCACACCCCTCTCTACGAGGGTATTCTAGCATGTCCCTAGAGTATCCAAAAATCAACACTTGGATAGAGTTCAACCTTGGAAAATTTCTCATTCCCCTTCTCTACGAAGGTCTCTTCCTTCTCTATGAAGGTATATGTGTGGGATTGCTCATTCCTTCTCTACAAAGGTCTCTTCCTTCTCTACGAAGGTCTAGCTATGGGATCTAAAAAAATCTCTTATGGTCCAAAATATTTCAATGGTATAATACCATGCTACCCATCTGCTGGGCACCACCCATCTACTGGATAGGTTTCATCTTGATAAAAATATCTGGGTACCATCCATATTCTTTTCTAACTACATCAAATCAGGATATTTCAAACTCAGAGACATGGCTCCCTCTTGCACCAAGCTAATAGCTTCTAGTCATCATCCTTGTAGTTTTCTTCTATAATATCTTGGGTGCTTTCTTGAGTTCGAATATTTCTTTCCTTTTGTCTTCATACTGGATCCACCTTCTCCCTCTGCATCTATAAGAATGGTATTGGAGAAACCTGTAGTTATCTGCATCTCATCCACTATATCTGAGTATCCATCCTTTTCTTCATCTTGAATATTTCTAATCTGCATCTTTAGGAGCCTCCTGCTCCTATATAAGTATTAGATATTGTTTGGTCTTTACTGACTAACACCATATCATATGTCCTTCTCGTGTTGTCTAACTTTTACAAGTCACATCATAATTTCTTTCTTATGATACTTGTTTACTTACAATATGCTTTCTTTGTCACTCTCATGAGTGATCATACCTGAAATAAATATTTTATCTCTTTATCCTTTTCTTTGATAAGTCCTTCATAACTCTACATAGACACTAAAATAAAATAAGGTAAATTCACATTCTCACAAAAATCTAACTTGTAATGTTAAGGTATTAAATAAATTTAAAATACTTTGGATCATGGGGGTCTGGAACAATGTACGGAAGGGAGGTCGACATAATGATAATCGATGTTGTTAGAATTTCTTATTCCACAATGGCCATTCGAGGCTCGTGGGTCCCCTTGTCTCGATGGGCCAAAGAAGTTGAAGGCGCTTGGGAGAAGTTGCAGACCATTCTTTTCCTGACGTCGAAGATGTTATAAGGGGGCCATATCTTGGGCTTGTCTACTCGTGAGGCATGCTCATGTAGACAATCCAGACTCTAAGCGGGATGAAAACTTGCATATGGGGGAGGAGAACGACTGGAGCAGAGATAAAACAAAAGAACTAAACCAAATTCAAATGAAAAGAACCATAACAAACCTAGAGTAAATGGAGAGGCACTGGAGGAGATGAAGGGACCTTGCACATGTGTCCTATACCCATCATAGTCTACCAACCCTATTTCATTGAAGGATATTAAACTAGAATGAGAGAGTTTCCTTGCATGCTTGTATGAGCTTTGAATATCACCCATCCTACGAGATATGGATGTAAGGGAGGAGACATATGTAATTAAGTCATCTATCTGCATGTTGGTCACTTGGCACCCCATGCGAGGGTAATTACCATCATAAAATTACCTAAATCAAATATATTGATTTATTTTCAATTTCTTTATGTAAAATAATACACATACATTTAAAAGATAAATTTTGAAAATGACTAACAACAAATATGCATATATTTGTCTAAAAATCTGGTAAAATTATAACAAAGAAAAGTGCTAAAAGTCACTCAAAAAACATATACCTAAAATATTTACTATATCTTTGTTTAAACATCTATTAAAATTATAACAAAGAAAAGTGCTAAAAGCCATCAAGGTGAAAAAACATATACCTAAAATATTTACTAATATTTTTAAATCATGGTGTTTATAGTTTAAAGTTGAAACATCCACAACAATAGGACATTTACAATATAACAACCCTAAAATATGATAAGACAATCTTCTATTATGCGAATAAAATAATATATGATAAATTGTAAGTGCATGTATGTTATTCCTTTATAAATGCAATAATGTAAGACTAAGTTCAATAATAGTATTACTAATGGGTGCAATAATTTTAGATAATATATCCATTTTCATTTTGAGTGATCCATCCTATAAAATGAATTAAAAAGAAAAATAATTTTATAAGTAATAAAAAATAAAAAAATTTGGATATTTAGTTTTTTTTTTTTTTCAAGTAAGTAGTATTTTATATTAAGGTCCTGCCAAAATTCAGGTTGGTGTGCCACATTACATCCATAGTCAAACTAGCTTCACTGGACTTCCCCAACAGAGGGGAAACCAGTCTAGCCGGCTTAGGAAGTATGCAAATTAGTTTTGAAACTAAAAGGAAAGTTTGGAAGAACTGTTCTTCCATTAATACTAACTGAGACTGACAGAGTTTGCAACTGAAAACATAATTAAACACCTGCCAGATATCCCGGACCCGTGGCGAAGAGGTCCCCCGGCCATGGTTCCTCCTCTATGTAGGTCGACCCCGTGTCCCACATCATCTCGTCATTCAATTTGTCTGCCACGTCCTCATCTTCTGTCATCTCCACCTGCTTCTGTCGAGTTGTCAAATCAATCTCCACTACTCTGCAATTGGTGTGCTCTAACCCAGGCTTCTCTGTGCACTTTTCCTTGGCGTCGCCTTCCCCGGTTGTTGTGCAACGCATCTCCTCTGAGGTCGCTCCATCCGGATGGGAGGGAAAGGCCTCGCTCATGGAGTCCAAGAGTTGAAGGAGGGTCACAACCTTATGATCCGTAGAGTGTAACCGAAAGTGGAGATCCTTCACCCCCTGACGTAACTCAAACACCATGCCATAGATAATATCTAAAGTGTCCCGGAGCAGCATATCAGTTCCGGAATCAGAATGCTGGTGATCATAATTCCCTGTCCTGCAGGAAGGAGGGGGTCCTCCTGTAGAGCTTCGGGGGGGATCAACGACGGGCGCCAAGTCAGGTACCGACACTCTGGAGGCAGAGCAAAGACACGGGGGAGCAATCGTTGTCCAAGGGACAATTGCCAGAGAGTGTGGCTGCAAGACCATCGGGGAGGGTGGAGGGGGAGATTCGGACTATGTGGGAAGTGAAGAATAGGTAGAAAGTGAGATAGGAGGCGAGAGTGAGGGCCTGCGAGGCCTCCATGGAGAACCCCTCCTCGGCCTTCCTCTCGGCCTGGTCATTGGACAGTTCGTGGAAGAAAAGTGCGACAGCCCGAAGTGGGGGGCGTGGAGATAGAGGAGGCTAATAGAGAGCCAAAGGAAGTGGATTTTGTCAGACCAAAAACACAGAGGGGGACGCTCTTCGCCTCTCGACCATGTGCGCACATTTCATTTATTATTCATTTACCCCCCTTTTATTAATTATTTAATTACTTATTTATTTATTTATTTCCCCTCTCCCATGCTTAACTTATTGGTTTATAGTTGTATATAATAAATATACTTATTTGTATTTTCATCTCCCCCTTTCTTTTTTTTGTTTATTTTTTTTTTATAAATAAACCTGCAAGTATCGCTTAGTTGGTCATTAGTGTATAAATATTTTTTCAGGATCAAAGGGAGATTTGAGCGAAGGCGAACCGGTATAGGGGAAGGTAATTATTTTATCAAAAGAATAAGGAGGATTTACGAGGAGGGATGGCGATGCGATAAGGTGGACTAGACGAGTATAAGGGAGATGGACACTGGGAGATCCGGGCGATGGAGG
>ML779167.1:881896-900954 GCA_009831015.1 Picea engelmannii
GGAGGGAGTGAGGGAGAGAATAGAGAGGGAGAGAGAGGGATGAGGAGAGAGAGAGAGAGAGAGGAGGGGGAGAGAAATTCAAACATAAAAGAGGGAGAAAGAAAGATGGAGAGGGAGAGGAAGGGAGAGAGGGGTGGGGAGTTTGAGATAAGAAAGAGGGTGATAAGGAGAGGGATAGAGAGAGGGAGAGGGAGGGGTGGTGAGATATATGGATATATATATATAGAGAGAGATATGTGTTTATAGTTTGGTATCTACGAGAAGCATTAATCTCCATGTATAAACATTTGACTGGAATACAATATTTTAGAAGCAAGATAAAACCTAAAAAGATGTGTGAAAACCCTGGAAGACAAGTTGGCTCAGTAGAATAAGTAATATTGTAGTATTGTATGCATAAAATGACAGGTTGACCCTACTTGAAGAGACACATATTCACATGGAAATATTAGTACAAATAAAAGGCTCTTGAGCTCATTTGGAAACACACTCACACTCAAGAAAGTGGTGCACAAATCTAGAGGAACAATGTTGTTGCAACTACTACAACTAGGTACTGGTCTTGCTCCTTGGTTTGGGACTTTATACTTGATAAAATACCTTTGGAGAAAGGTGTTCTCTCTTTCAAATTTTTATCCTTTGGTTCTAGTGCTTCTTCAAAAACTATTCTATCTGTCAAAGGTTACAGTGCTCGAGGGTGGTTGTGTGCCTGTGGTTGGGTGACAATATTGTGATATTTTCTATGGTTAAATAAGCACAATATTATAGAAGGTTATGGGCCCACACCATATTCATAATAATCTAACCACTGAAAGGTAGATCCATATCTCTCTGTTAATATCATTATAGCATAATTGCAGCTATAGTTCGAGTTCCTTCATGTCAGTTCCTTAGTTCCACTTCATTCGTTCTAGTTCCTTCATGTCAATTCCTCTGTGCCAGCTAGTTCATGCCAATTGCTTTGTGCCAGTTGTAACACCAGTTACGGTGCTAGTTGCAGCTCCAGTTTTAGTGCCAACAACTATTGAAATTAAAGTTGCATTAAACGTTTATATGAAATTGTTATCACTCTGTAATTTCTCGGCTGAAGAAGAAATTAACGGAGGTAACTGTTTCAACCGCTTGGAATCTTGGATCTAGCCCTCAAAGACTTAGAGAGGGGTCTCTATGTGTGTTTTAACTTGGTTTGGAATAGGATATTAGGCTAGCTATGAGGGATTGGGTTTTTCAATTTTTAAATGGTTGGTTTGGGACAACCAAGAGGGCCATTGAGAAAATCGAGCCTGCGCTTAAATATATGACTCACTCTCAGATCTAGACAAATCTCCTACATAGGGAAAGGTAGTGGAAATGTTGGATTGAATTAATTTTTAATGGTGTCAAATGAGGGAAAAATAGGGGAGAAGAAAGCCAAGCAAAGGAGCATTTAAGAACTCCTAAACTGATTTTTTAGAAGAGAAACATAAAGATTATCAAAGAACAGATGCAAAGTATTTCTCCAGTAAATTATACTTTGTAATTTATCCTTTGACAATAAGAATTTGAAAACAAATGAAATAATAACTGGAAAAACACTTAACAGAGAAAAGGAAATGCCACCAACACCTCCACACAAGAATCCTGTCAACAACTTGCCCATTACTGATCGATCAATTCGAGATTACAAAAAAAAAATTCTGGAATGTCAAGGCCCATGGTCCAGCAAAAGAAATCTACTTCCTCCCAGGTCAACCCCCTCTTCCTCAAGAAAATACAATAATATATGTCTTTTCACCCTCACCTCGAATCACTCAGATAAAATTCGAAATACAAAGAACCCCCCAGAAAAAGACAAGTGTCCTCTATCTAAACATAAAATCAGGAGCGTTACAACGAAATCCCTCAAATTAGGATTTAGCTCTTTGATGAGTTTTACAATAAGAAACAACTATCTTTCAGTGTGAAATAGATGAGAATCATCCCAAAATCTGACTAGGAGTTGTGAGAAATGATCTGGCAGTGTGTAACAAAAATCTAGGCGAGATTCATGCCATTTTGGTTGTCTCCATTGAGTGTCTTGTGAACTAGTCTGTTGCGTGTGTGTCATTTTTATTCCAGGGATTTTATCCACATGCGTCCCACAAAAACATTTTGTGATGTTATATATGGTGTTGCATCCATACTATATAGATGATGATCCAGAGGCTATGATGATGGGGCTTGACACTTGGCCCATAGACTTAGTGGAACTTTGGCCCTGCGTGGCTCGCTAGGTGCTTACTAAGATCGTGTTGTGGTCTTGTGCAAGTGCTGGAGCATGGAGTGAGAGCGTAAACTTGGTCTCCGGGCAAAGTTTTGATGAAAAACACATAAAAGAAAACCCAAATTTAGTGCAGAAGATCGAAAACCATCAAATGCATTGAAAACTAAAGAACCTTCCCCATGATGTCTCCACGGGCTAGAAAACTCGGAAAAATTCCAGAACGCCTAAGAAATGACAAAAATACAAAAGCCGGGATGATGAATATGAAGATTAGAGAGCCATTTTTTAATATAGCTACAGGATTTCGGTCGCTAGGGGTACACAAAAATCGGGTTCTAAGGGATTGAAAGCTCTCTCTTTGGGTGTCTAACATAACATGAGACTCTACTCTTTAGCGGCCGAAAACAAAAACTCTTGTGTGATAATAACTAAGGTGAATTGAGAGATTCCTACCTCTTTTACATCTTTGTTGTGCATCGTGAGCAATAGTGTAATGCTTGAAATAGATAATAGTCAGAATATTGATTTCCCTATAAATTATAGGGTCCTAACATAGGCTCCACTTGGGGATGGAAACTCCTCGAGAGGTGTCAAGAATTCATAAAACTATGAGTTTCATAGACCAATTGATCATTGGATTGTCCCCAGATTATAAAATGAAATCCTGTACCCATTTCTTATACATGTTCCAAATCTAAGGGCTGCAAACCAAACTGAAAATAAAACTATGAAAAAATGAACTAAAAGAAGTGCTCATCCTGCTGAGCTTATTGGCACACTCCTACCTACTCTAATCTATTGATAATTTCATTTTTCTAAATGATACAATAGTTCCAGTGCATCTAGTCAAGCAATTGATTATATACATTGACTTCTTGACTATTTATTAAAAACATTAGAGAAACAATTTGTCCTTTTGTCCAGAAAACCCAAGGTTTGCAGTGTAATGACAACTACAGATGGATGTGCACAATGCAACTGGAAATATCATTCATATAATCAGCTACAGGATCGATAAATTTATAATTTATTGATATACCTTCTATGCTCTCGATGACAAGTTGATCCTAGATACCCTCTTCAAGTTCTTCATCGAGGCTGATCCTTGATTCCAACTCTACAAAATCAAGCTCAGAACCATATCCTTCCTCTATTTGCAAGTCAAATGGTATAACAATTTCTTCTCTTTTTGGAGGAGGAAGACTTTCCAAGAATCATTTAGGATCTTGGAAATCATATGACTCAAATCCAACATCCAATACTTCAAATTCGTTTTTTAATCTTTCAGCAACGAAACCAAGAAAACAACTTTTACCTTCAGGTGTGAATCGACTCGATTTTAAACAAACAAACACTGCTTTTGAGAAAATCTCATCAATATGAAATTCTGCTAACTTGACCCTCAAAGTTTGCAATAGTTAACCAGATAGAGTGTTTTCCACATACCCCATCATCTTGGATCACCATCAATGCTCTGAAATCTGGATTCTTTGGCACTAAAGTTGCTCTAAACTTTGAAGCTCGGGATCTTGAACAATAGATTCTCCAGGTGAATGGTACAACCTTCATATTTTTCACCTATGTTCACCATTCAAACTTAAAACTAAAACTTGAAGTGCACTATTGGAGAAATTTTCCCTAGTACAGTCGCCAAAATGTTATCACTCTATAATTTCTTGGCTGAAGAAGAAATTCACAGAGGTAACTGTTTCAACCACTTGGAATCTTAGATCTATCCCTCCAAGACTTATAGAGGGCTCTCTCTGTCTGTTTTAACTTGGTTTGGAATAGGATATTAGGCTAGTTATGAGGGATCGATTTTTTTGTTTTTTAAATGGTTGGGTTGGGACAATCAGGAGGGCCATTGTGCAAATGGGGTCTGCGCTTAAATCTATGACTCACTCTCAGATCTAGACAAATATCCTACACAGGGCAAGGTAGTGGAAATGTTGGATTGAATTACGTTTTAATGGTGTCGAATGAGGGAGAAATAGGAGAGAAAAAAACCAAGCAAAGGAGCATTTAAGAATTCCTAAACTGAGTTGTTAGAAGAGAAGCATAAAGATTATCAAAGAATAGATGCAAAGTATTTCTCCAATAAATTATTCTCTATAATTTCTCCTTTGACAATAAGAATTTGAAAACAAATGAAATGATAACAGGAAAAACACTTAACAGAGAAAAGGAAATTCTACCAACACCTTCGCAAAGGAATCCTGTCAACATCTTACCTATTCTTAACCGATCATTTCGAGATTATTGAAAAAACTTTTTGGAATGGCAAGGCCCATAGTCCAGCAAAATAAATTCACTTCCTCCTAGGTCGACCCCCTCTTCCTAAAGAAAATATAATAATATATGTCTTTTCACGCTCACCTCGAATAACTCAGATAAAATTTGAAATGCAAAGAAGCCCCCAGAAAAAGACAAGTGTCCTCTATCTAGACATAAAATCGAGAGTGTTACAACCAAATCCCTCAAATTAGGATTTAGGTATTTGTTGACTTTTAAAATAATAAAAACCTATATTCCAGTGTGAAATAGATGAGAATCATCCCTAAATCCCACTAAGAGTCGTGAGAAATGAGCTAGCAGTGTGTAACATAAATCTGGGTGAGATTCATGCGATTTTGGTTGTCTATGCCGAGTGTCTTGTGAACTGGTCTGTTGTTGGAGATATCTTGCAGATGATGTATTGATGTTGGGTTCCATGATCTCATACACCCATCTTTCAATCGACACACAGAACCTCTAATTCTTCTCTAACTGATAATTTCATTCCACCCTGAGGGGCACTGATCAACTGCTCGTTCAATGGCGAACCAGAAGTGTTACCTTCGCATTTAATGGAGTAAACCATTGAATATTCTGACTGCCAGACGTCCCCCTGTATGAATCTCTAAATTATGTCTTCATGCAGGCATGATAGGTGAAGGAGATCTCCATGAAAAAACTGGAAGAAACGACAAGTGGTGCTTATACATCATTTTCCAGCATGTGTGTCCTTTTTATTCATGGGATTTTATCCACATGCGTCCAACAAACACATTTTATGATGTTATATACGACGTTGCATCCATACTATATGGATGATGAGCCAGAGGATATGATGATGGGGCTTGGCACTTGGCCCGTACACTTAGTGGAACTTTGGCCCTGCATGGCTCGCTAGGCGCTTACTAAGATCATGTTGTGGTCTAGTACAGGTGCTGGAGCATGGAACAGGAGTGTAAACTTGGCCTCCAAGCTAAGTTTTGATGAAAAACACATAAAACAAAACCCAAATTTAGTGCAGAAGCTTGAAAACCATCAAATGCATTGAAAACTAAAGAATCTTCCCCATGTGTCCACGGGATAGAAAACTCGAAAAAATTCTAGAATTCCTGAGAAATGACAGAAATACAAAGGCCATGATGATGAATATGAAGATCAGAGAGCCATTTTTTAATCTACCTATAGGATTTCGATCACTAGGGGTACACAAAAATTGGGTTCTAAGCGACCGAAAGTTCTCTCATTCAGAAGCTAACATAACATGAGACTCTACTCTTTAGAGACAGAAAACAAAAGCTCTTATGTGATAATAGCTGAGGTGAATTAAGAGATTTCTTCCATTTTGGCATCTTTGTTGTGCGCGGTGAGAAATAACGTAATGCCTGAAATAGATAACAGTTAGAATATTGATTTCCATACAAATTATAGGGTCCTAAAAGAAGTATTGGGACTAATTCTTTGTTTTCCTAATGCGCCTTAACCTAATACATCTCCATCTACCTCTAGATTTCAATTTTGATCACTTTGAAATTTTTGAGTTCGTCATTGTGTGTCATTGCTATCGGATGGTTCCGTTTCCTCTAGAGGTATGCACTTTTATATGTTTAAATTATATCAATATCCTAATGTTACAAGAATGTGGGCATGTATAGGCCTGTTACTTATTCAATATTATGTTTTAGTTTTCTAAAAATAAAACTAAGTGTTCACCTCTCCTAATTGTTTTATCGATTAAAGGGATATGGAGTTTCTTAAAATAACATTTTATGATTCCCCCACAAAACTCATGTTAAAGTTTGTGCTATTATTAGGTTACTTTCAATTTAGTAGATAACAATAGCATAGACAGGATCACTAAGAGAAACACAATCACAAGATTACACAAGCATTTATCCTCGGAAACCCTCAAGGGGAAGAAAACCAAGCCAAAAATTCCTTAATATAGATAGTCAATACAATGCGAAGATACTCTTTCCTTATTTCGTCTTCACACAGAAGATACTTCTTTCTTATCTTCACACAAAATATGTCCTATGTGTTTCTCCTTTCCTTTTATGTTCTCCCTTCTCTTCTAGTCATATATCTGACCCATCCACTGAGGAGGACCACTACCATAGCTTCACTCCTAGTTATCCTAGATGAAATAGAGAAGCTAAGATGATAGTCTGGGCAAGACTAGACTCCCTTTCCATGGTACGCGCAGGATCACAAAACAAACCTCAATAGCCAACTAACCATTACACATGGTCAATGTTTGTGTTCTAGGCTACTCAATCCTTGGCTAGAGGAGAGTATTTGCCCGCTGCAACTTGGAGAAACATCCACATTCCTCTCTACGAGGGTGGTCACACCCCTCTCTATGAGTGTATTGTAGCATGTCCCTAGGGTATCCAAAATTCAACACTTGGACAGAGGCCAACCTTGGAAGATTTCACATTCCCCTTCTTTACGGATCTCTCTTCCTTCTCTACGAAGGTCTACCTGTGGGATTTCTCATTCCTTCTCTACGAAGGTCTACCTGTGGGATTGCTCATTCCTTCTCTACGAAGGTCTACCTGTGGGATTGCTCATTCCTTCTCTAAGAAGGTCTCTTCCTTCTCTATGAAGGTCTAGCTATGGGATCTAAACAAATCTCTTATGGTCCAAAATCTTTCAATGTTATAATACCATGCTACCCATCTGTTGGGCACCATCAATCTACTGGATAGCTTTGATCTTGATCAAAATATCTGGGCACCATCCATCTGCTTTTCTAACTACATCAAATCATGATATTTCGAACTCGAAGACATGGCTCCCTCTTGCACTAAGCTAATGGCTTCTAGTCATCATCCTTGAAGTTTTCTTCTGTAATATCCTAGGTGCCTTCTTGAGTTTGAATTTTTCTTTCTTTTTGTCTTCATACTGTCTCAACCTTCTCCCTCTGCATCCATAAGAATGGTACTGGAGAAACCTGTAGTTACCTGCATATCATCCACTATATCTGAGTATCCATCCTTTTCTTCATCTTGAATATTTTTTATCTGCATCTTTAGGAGCCTCCTGCTCCTATATAAGTATTGGATATTGTTTGGTCTTTACTGATTTTCACCATATCATATGTCCTTCTCGTGTTGTCTAACTTTTGTAGGTCACGGCATAAGCTCTCTCTTCTGAGACTTGTTTAATTAAAGTATGCTTTCTTTGTCACTCTCATGAGTGATCATACTTGAAATAAATATTTTATCTTTTTATTCTTTTCTTTGATAAGTCCTTCATAAGTCTACATAAACACTGAAATAAAACGAGGTTAATTCACATTCTCACAAAAATCTAACTTCTAATGATAAAGTATTAAATAAATTTAAAATACTTTGGATCATGGGGGTCTGGAACAGTGTACAGAAGGGAGGTCGACATAATGATAATCGAAGTTGCTGGAATTTCTTATTCCATAATGGCCATTCGAGGCTCCTGGGTCCCCTTGTCTCGATGGGCCAAAGAAGTCGAAGGCGCTTGGGAGAAGTGGCGGTTCATTCTTTTCCTGACGTCGAAGATGTTATAAGGGGGTGATATCTTGGGCTTGACTCACTCCTAAGGCATGCTCATGTAGACAATCCAGACTCTGAGCGGACCAAAAACTTGCATATGGGGGAGGAGAATGACTGGAGTAGAGCCAAAACAAAAGAACTGAACCAAATTTGAATGAAAAGAACCATAAGAAACCTAGAGTAAATGGAGAGGCACCAGAGGAGATGAAGGGACCTTGCACATGTGTCATGTACCCATCACAATATACCAACCCTACTTCATTGAAGGATCTATTAAACCAGAATGAGAGAGTTTCCTTGCATGCTCGTATGAGCTTTGAATGTCACTCATCCTACAAGGTATGGACGTAAGGGAGGAGACATATGTAATTAAGTCATCTATCTGCATCTTTGTCACTTTTCACCCCATGCAAGGGTACTTACCATCATAAAATTCCCTAAATCAAACATATTTATTTATTTTCGATATCTTTATGTAAAGTAATACACATACATTTAAAAGATACATTTTCAAAATCTCTAACAACAAATATCCATATATTTGTTTAAAAATCTATTAAAATTATAACAAAGAAAAGTGCTAAAAGTCATTGAAAAAACATATACCTAAAATATTTACTATATTTTTGTTTAAACATCTATTAAAATTATAACAATGAAAAGTGCTAAAAGTCATCAAGGTGAAAAAGCGTATACCTAAAATATTTACAAATATTTTTAAATGATGGTGTTTATAGTTTAAAGTTGAAACATCCATAACAATAGGACATTTACAATATAACAACCCTAAAATATGATAAGGCGATCTTCCATTATGAAAATAAAATAATATATACTAAATTGTAAGTAAATGTATGTTATCCCTTTATAAATGCAATAATGTAAGACTAAGTTCAATAATAGTACTACTAATGGGTGCAATAAATTTAAATAATTTATCCATTTTCATTTTGAGTGATCCATCCTATAAAATGAATTAAAAAGAAAAATGATTTTATAACTAATAAAAAATAATAAAATTTTGATATTTAATTTTTAATTAACATTAATAATTTCAATAAAAAAATGTTAGGGTTCTGAAGCTAGGGTTTACACACTGACAGCCGCAGAGGACTGTGGCCACAAAATAATGGCCCCGTAGGGGCTCCTGCAAGGCCAGGGGTAGGCGCCGAATGGCGTCACTTACAGTCGAGCAACAGCCAATGAAGATCCGGAAACCTGAGTGAAGAGGCCGACCTTCGAAACGCCTCCGAAGATGCGTGCGCATTTGATAGTCGAAGGAACATTCAAAGACCGGGACACGGATATGGATCCGGCCAAGGAAGACAACTCTGCACAAGCCTCGGCTCCTTGGATCCCCGGTAAGTGCATTCCACAAGCTCCAATCACCCCAAAATATGTCATCAACTCGCCCCGTATAGAGGAGCAGAAACAATATATGCAAGATAATGACCTGATAGGGAAGTTCCTAGGGCTATGGGCCTCAAAAAGAGAACTAATCAAATGGATACAGAACTGGTGGAGACCAAAAGGTCATTATGATATCGAACTAGGATCGAAGGGTTTCTTCAGGATCATCTTCCACAATCTCGAAGACAGGAACCGTATCTTTGATGGAGGGCCCTATTTTTTTAACTCGGCACGACTCTTCTTGAGATTCTGGACATAGAAGTTTAGTCCTAAAAAGGAAGATTTCACCCATGCATCGGTCTGGATCAGGTTGTACTCTCTTCCCTAGGAATTTTGGCTGGAGGAATTTCTAGCTGGCATAGGAAACACCATCGACATTTATGTTAAGTCCTCTGAAGCAACTAAGAAGAGATGATACACATATTATGCAAGAATCTGTGTGTATCCGAATATAGCCAAGCCACTCCCAGGCTCTATTATGCTGGAATATTAGGATGAGGACTGGGCTCAAACCATTGATTACTAACATATACCCTTCCACTGCAGGAAGTGCCACGAGCATGGACATCTCTTTAGGGAATGCCCACTCAACAACACGCCGAAAGAGGGGAAACCAGAAAATGGCCAAGACAAGGAGGGATTGACGCAACAGGCAGAGCGCAGACGACAGGGCAACAGAAAGCAACCAGCTCAGGTAAGTAAAGACCCTTCCACCAGCAATAAATATGCAATTTTACAAGATAATCCAGAGGAATCTCCAAACACAGCCCACATTAACCCATCACCCCAGCACACGGCCTTTCAAACAAAGGGTCTCGAGGTTGAACAACCAAAAAATAACAAGGAGCCGGAGATACCCTCAACGGGGCCACTGAGGGACCAACCCAAGCAGCTGGAGATAGAAGATGGAGATGAGGAAATGGAGGTGGAAGAACAAGATCTAGTAGGAGTGGATTTGGAACACCTTGAGCATGCCTATCGACACCAAAAACTCTATACCATACCAAGGGATCAACTCAGGAAGGTGCATAAAGTGTTCCTCAACTCCTTGGCGGGCTCCTATGCCTGAGCCAACAAAGCACTGGGCATCCAAAGCAGTCAGACAGAAACCCCAAACAAGGCACAAAAAGATGAGAAAAAATGAGGAAGGAAATCAACTAATAAGCTCATACAAGAAATTGGAAGCTTTATGGTAAACTCAGGGCAAATCCACCTGATCTCAGATAGCTTCCCACCTCTCCCCCCCTCCCCCCCCTCAATCATCATGAAAATAATCTCTTGGAACATCAGAGGCCTCAACGGTCGTAGAAAACATAAACTGCTATAAGAGCTGATTATAGAAGAAGCACCAGATGTTGTAATGTTGCAGGAAACAAAATGTACCTCAGAGGAAATAAATCGACTACTCCCCTATTATTGGAAGCAGGGAGGAGTGGTCTCAATTGATGCTGCAGGAACAACTGGAGGATTGGCTCTCCTTTGGAATACCAATACTATCCTGTTGGATAACTTTTGCACCACCAGATGGGCCATTACAACCGATTACAGACTCATAGGATCTGACAAGCCAGGGCATCTAACAACTGTCTATGGACCGACCACTCCAAGAGACAAACAGGCCTTCCATAGAAGCCTAAGTTACCTATCCAACCTCGCACAATACCACAGATGGACAGTGGGGGGCGACTTTAATATCATACGCAGCCTGGAGGAAAAAAAGGGAGGCTCACGTCGACTGGATCGAGACTTAGGCGAATTCAATAGTTTAATAGATGACCTCATGCTAATTGATTTAGAGACCATAAATGACATTCATACCTGGTCCAATAGAAGAATGGGTCTGCACCAGATCGCATGCAAACTGGATCGCTTCCTGGTATCAGAGCCACTCATGATGGACAGCATGGCTATAGAATCCAGTGTCCTCAATCGCACAGGATCGGATCACTGGCCCATTCAATTATGGTTGGATGTCCCAGCCACTCCGGGGAAAACCCTTTCTGATTCAAACAATTTTGGTTAGACCATCCAGACTTCCAAGCAAATATTCAAGGATGGTGTAAGGAGGCGGAAATTCCCCACGGATCTAAGATGTATAGGTTCCAACAGAAGTTGAAAAATCTCAAGAAAAAGATGAAATTCTGGAACAGATTCACTTTCGGCAGTATCTTTGAATCAAAAAAATAGCTCACGGAGCAAATGGATGAACTACAATGTAGAATAAGAGAGAAAGGGTTCACAGAGGAGCTCAGAGATCTAGAAATCAAAGTGAACCAACAGCTAGCAGAAAGGAAAAAGCAGGAGGAGATACTGTGGAAACAGAAGTCACGAATTCAATGGCTCAAGGAGGGGGAATGCAACACCAAATTCTTCCACAGAGCTACTATCCAGAGAAGACAATCCAATAAGATAATGCATCTTATTACGGAGGAAGGGGAGACTCTTCACTCCCACGCTAACCTGGAAAACCATCTAGTGGACTACTTCCAAGACCTTCTCACGGAACCCATTCCAGACCGTAGTGAAGCCATCAACCAGATCACTAGACACGTACCCACCCTTGTGACTCAGGAACAAAATGAAGCTCTCCTCAGGCCCTTTACCATCGAATAAGTAGACCAGGTGCTACAAGATACCCCCAAATGTAAGGCTCCGGGCCCGGATGGCTTCACAAGCGACTTCTTCCACTACTGTTGGCCGATGATTAGAACAGAGGTTTGGGAAATCCTGGAAGACTTAAGGATTACAGGAGAATTCCTATGGGATTTTAATGCAAACTTCCTTGCCCTTATTCCCAAAGAAGGGCAAGCGAACATATCAAAGCAATATAGGCCCATAGCCCTCTGCAACGTTATTTACAAACTCCTCACAAAAGTCATTGCTCGCAGACTCAAGCCGATCCTACCAACAATCATATCCTTAGAGCAGTCGGGATATGTTGAAGGCAGGCAAATCTTGGACATCATTATCTTGGCACATGAGGTAATTCACTCCTTGCAAAAAACAAAAACCCCAGGGATGCTCTTAAAGTTGGACATTTCAAAAGCCTTTGACAAACTCAGCTAGGAATATATGAAAGCAATGCTAATAGCGTTTGGCTTCGATCAAAACTGGGTTACTTGGATATTAAATCTCACCTCCCCAGCCTTCTTTTCACTTCTCATCAATGGGGTTCCCTCGAAGGCCTTCTCCCCCACAAGAGGTATTAGACAAAGAGACCCCCTGTCCCCTTTCCTTTTCATCATCATGGTGGAAGGACTTAGCAGATCTATTCACATGGCTCTAGAAAATAATCTGTTAACTAGTCTACCCATGCATGGCTTATCCCCGCCCATCTCTTACAGTCAGTTCATGGATGACACCCTCCTAATGGGAAGCCCGACTGCTAGGGAAGCCAACTCTCTCAAGGAGATTCTTCAAATCTTCTTCGTTGCCTCAGGACTGGAATGCAATAAGGACAAGTCACAAATTTTCTTTTTCAATACCCCCCCCCGATCCAGTGTCACATCTCGGAGATCCTGGGTTTCAACAGAAGCTCTCTTCCATCCAAATATTTAGGCTTACCCTTAATTGACAATGCTCACAAAAACTCCTCCTGGGAGAACCTCCTTTCTTCCTTCTCCAAGAGGCTTTCTTCCTGGACCTTTAGAGCTCTAAATCTGCCAAGCCGCCTCATTCTACTCAAAGCTGTCCTTCAAGCCCTCCCGATTTATGCTTTCTCTGTGTTAGCTACCCCCAGATCTGTCCTTAACACCATCAAAAGTCTGCAAAGAAATTTCCTCTGGCATGGCCACAACAAAAACAAAAAGCTCGCTTTAGTTAGTTGGGATAAAATCTGCAAGCCTAAGGATCAGGGAGGCCTGGGAATAAGAGATCCGTCCACAATGAGCAGAGTCCTCAGTGAAAAAATCTGGTGGCGTTGGCTCAAAAATCCCACAGACCTTTGGGCCAAGTTGTGGAGGAAGAAATATGCCCCTAATACGACAGAGAATAACCTGATTCGCTGGAATGGGGATAACACGGGCTCCTTGATATGGACAACGACCAAGCAGAATAGGCAGATAATAATGCAACATGCTTTCTGGGAGATAGGCAATGGAGAAACGACTCTGTTCTGGAAAGATTCCTGGCAATAGTGTCCAACCTTAAACGCTGAGGAGTGGTCCCGCGACATGTGCACCCAGGCTACCGGTATGGGCCTAACAAAGGTAGCGGATTATTGGCTGAATGACCACGCAGAGGACACTTGGCATTGTTGGCATCTGGATCGGGGGTGAATCAACTTGGCTCCGCAGATAGACCTCACGCCTCTTCATGAAGCTTTGAACAAGAGGAAAATTCCCATACGAAATGGTGAAGACATTCTTAGATGGGGATACAAGCCACAGGGCTCCTACAACACACAGGAAGCTTATCAACTCACAACCAAGGCAGACCACACCCTAGATATGAAGATTTGGGAGAAGATTTGGAATCTGAAGCACTGGACGAAAATCACCCTTTTTCTCTGGCTAGTCTCACACTCAAGCATTCTCACCTAGGATAATCTTCTGAAGCAGGGATTTACTGGACCTTCTATTTGAACTCTTGGTGTAAAGGCGGAGGAAACTTTGAATCACCTCCTCAACACTTTCCCCTACACAGCACAAGTTTGGGACCAAGTAGCGATAAGCATGCGCACCTCAGACCATCTCAGAGACAGTGTCATAGAGACCCTCCTCAACTGGAGGGATCAGGATTTTTTCTCTCCCTATATCAATAGGGTTTGGCAGCTCTTATCGGGCATGGTCCTCTGGCACATATGCAAAGAAAGAAACAGTAGAATCTTTAGAGATAAGGCTCATCCCTGGAATCTTTGTTGGGCTCTCTGCCAACGCAATCTTCTGGAAACCCTCCGCCTTAGACCTTGGACGGATGTAGACTTTGCTTGCCCACCTGCTGAGCTCCCTATCCTTCAGCATTGGACTCCTCTTCCCCCCTCTCAGAAAACCTCCTTCCCCCCGTCCAATCCTCCCCGGATTATCCCTTCCCACTGGTCTCCTCCCCCAAAATATTTTCTCAAACTCAACTTTGCCAGAGCCTCTAAAGGCAATCCGGGGGATGCAGGTTATGGAGTCGTTTTTCGAAATCGTCTTGGACATATTTTAGCCATAGGCGCAGGACCCCTCGGGCATTCCACAAATAATGCAGCAGAACTCTGGGGACTCATTAAAGGTTTGCAAATGGCCTCACAGAACAATTATACAAAGCTCATCGTCGAGGGGGATTCTCAGGTAATCATTGGTCTGCTGTGAAGAATCCTACACGGGGTCAACTCGGACAACATCTCGCCAATATGGAGACTCACTCATGGTCTGCAGATCATTGTTGGACTGTTTCACTCCCACCAGGTGATCATCCCCACACACGTCAGAAGGAAGACGAACCAGATCGCAAACGAATTGGCTAATGTGGGCATTGAGTGCAGAGAACCAGACCTCCGCTGCTACTCTGCCCAGAACCCTGAGCATCCTATTCTCCAGCAGTGCATACGAAAAGCTGGATCAGTAGATGCTTTCTCGGATGGGGTGTTAGTGGATTCCCCGTGGCGGATGATGGAAACGAACACAACACGCCACAGCACGGAGCCACGTGACGGGCCCGTGATGTAGTACCATCCCCTCCTGGAAGATTAATGGCATTTATATACCGCATAATGGATGAAGCAAGGGGCATTTACACCACCCTCATCTCCCACATAGCTTGTTTAATGGCTCAGCTTGTTAGTTTTGGCATTTCACCTTGTAAGCGTTCGGAAGGGCTACCCCCTTCACGACGCAAACATCACTAGGCTTGCACAGAGGCTATCTTCTTCATCTATCTGCTACACTGGTCCAACCCTGTCCCGCCCTGCTCACCTGCACACATGAAAGAAAGGCTAAGAGGGAAGCCAAAGCGGGGCTCACCCTATAAGCCCCACAGACCCCCAGTCTCACCTTCGGCCTCCCCAACGACTGGTTCTTCCTCCCTCCCTCAAAGCTTGTCCCCAACTGCCACCCCACCACCTTTGCAATCCTTTCACTTTCACTTCGCGATAACCCCGCCACCTTCGTAGTCTGTGATTTTACATTCCATGGCTACCATCCCGCGAGGGTCGACCCCGACTCCTCGCTCCCCTCAGGACCCTCGGATGCATTTCATGGTGACAATGTCCTTCCCCAGATCCTCGAGCACCTGGAGGAGTGCACCAGCGGCTGTTGGAGAGTCCAAGCGAGCGTGTCTCCACCCTGCGAGCCACCTCGACAGTGAGAATTTCAAAGAGTGATTGGGCATTTTTTATGATTTAGTCTTTGAGCTCAGAAGGGAGATGGCAGACCTCAAGTTTCGACTGCAGGCCACAGAAGACAATGTCACCACCTTTCTTCATATCCTATCAACTATGCAGTCGGAGCTCACCTCGGACCCAGCTGAATCTTCTCTGGGGGAGGCCCCTGACATTGCGATGGATAGCATTCGGCGACAAGCCGCAGACAGGCAGAAGGAAGCGGAACGTAGCGGCCTAGTGGAGGACGAGGAGCATGTGGAGCAAAATGAACAACGCAGGGATGACCAGCCGGCCAACCTCGAGATGGAACCGTGGATAGAGGACCTTCGAGCCACGTGGATTGGATATTAGACATGTGTTTAGATTTCTTTTTGCTGAACATCTAGTTCCTTTAGGCTCCTAGTCTAGAAGCAGATAGTAGGGTCTTTGTGTGTTTTCTGAACCTGCAACTTTCTCAGACTTGTGAATTGGGGGCTGGCTGGACTGGTTTCCCCTCTGTTGGTGTAGTCCAGCAATTTCAGCCAGTTTATTACTGTATTTTGGCAACTCTTTTCAGCTCTAGCAGGCACTAAATATAATATATACTTCTTACTTACAAAAAAAAAAAAAAATTCAATAAATTTTTTTTAATAAAATTGTTTATATAAAAATTAAAATATTTTTTAATTATATTAATTTTTTTCTTAAATTAAAATTTGGTTAGCTAGAGCTTATATGTATATGGGTAATTGTTTCTTAAACTAAATATTAATAGTTTTTATAACTACTAAATTTTTTAATCTTCATTAAATAATTATTTTTAAAATTTTAAAATGTTATAAAGATTATTTAAGAAAAGTATACATATGTATTAATCACAATAAAATGTTCTATCAAGTTTATTAACTTTATAAATGAAAATACTGTTTTTTTCAATTAACCTTATCAATGAAATAACGACTTTTCCAATTATGATAAAGGAATTTAAAATTCATGATTATATTTTATTAAAAAATTCTAAATAATAACATAATATGTATTAATCACAACAAAATGTCCTAACAATTTTATTAACTTTATAAATGAAAGAACAACCTTTTCAATTAACTTTACAAATGAAAACATGGTTTTTCAATTGTGATAAAGAAATTCATAATCATATTTTATTAAAAAGTTTAAAATGATAAAATAATCTGTATTAATTACAATAAAATGTTTTAATCATTTTATTAACTTTATAAATGAAATAACCTATTTTTCAATTAATTTTATAAATAAAAACAAGACATTTTAATTTATGATAAAGAAATTCAAAATTCATGATCGTAGTTTATTAAAAAATTCTAAATGATAAAATAATATAATTAAAGAATAATAAAATACATTTAATTTATTTTTGAAATATAATTATGTTTTAAAATAAGATAAAATATAATAATAATAAATGTTTTTATAATTATTTTTAAACGATCTATTTGAAATGTAATATCGTATGATATAAAAATGAAAAAAAAAGAAGTTAGATTATAATTTTTTTTTTAAGTAAAAAGTGGGACCTTTCATATTAAAGCTTCATCAAAAAAGGAGCATACATGACACATAGGAGCCAGGTGTCCTGCCTGTGTAGGAAACCAGGACACCTAGCTATCTCACTGTAACATGTCCAAAAAATATAGAGAGCATAGTGCCACCCTCCCCATAGGAAACCAGGGGGTATATTCATGACTAACAACAATTTGATAATGTAGATTTTAAGGCTATCCAGACTAACACCTAGTGGACTACTGTCCTGAGAAAATACAACAGCAAACATAAAGAAAAGCACGCAGACTCTAAGACCTGTTAACTAGTGCACTCCTTGTCGTCTTTCGCTTCCTCTGCATGGACTGGTATTGCAAATGGCTATGCACAGGTAGGACATTGACGTTTGGGCGTGTCGTTGGAATAAGCCGCATAAAGCATATCTAGGCGCTGGCTTGCGCAGACCGCTCAGAAAATTTGGTCTTCAACCAAACTTCTGACTTCAAATATGAGCTGCAACTACTCTGGGAGTAGAAGAGGTGGCGAGGGTGGCCTCGGTTGCTTGTCATCTCGTCCCGGACATCCTGCGTCCTTAGCTACACCAGTGTCCATCCACGACTCCTCTTCGATGATGCATGTTACTATGCAAGGGTCTGAAGAATCTTTGGCGTAGGTGTCAAAGGATTTGTTGTCGTGGGGTGATGTCCCAGAACTGAAGAAGCAGGTGGGGGGGTCCCAATTATCAGGGATAGTAAACATTTTCTTTTCTGAAAAATTTGGTGGGAGCGTAATGCTCAGGTCTTCTTCCACAATTGTGCCAGGAGGTGAACCTGCTGCCGGAGTTGCTTGTCATCGTCACTGCCTGGGTAGAGTCACTGCGCGCTTGAATTCTCGATGGTGTTTCCTTCTGGAGGTGGCTGCATACCAGCCAGCCCCTCTACGGGGTCACCCTCTCAATCTTGGCATGACTGGAGCGAGGGTTAAAGCCAAGTCGTCGAGAGCTTGATAGCATCCTCGCTGCGCAGGAAGCTTCCAGAACACAATGGAACTCCCAAGAAGGTTAATGGGTGGATAAGCCACTATAAACGCCATTAAAGCCATGAGCTTAATGCTTTGGTTGGCCGGACTGACGGTGCTCATGCTGAGTTTCATCAAGTTATGGTGGTGGTAGGAGCTGATGCTCATATTAACTCACGGAGTGTGTGGGAAGGACCGCTATTAAAGGCCTCGCACATCCCCTCGCCTCCTCCTTCGCCACATCCCCCATTCTCGACGCGTGTCACCCCATCTGGGGAGAAGTTAGATTATAATTGTTAAACTTCTTTAATTATAAATTCTTTAATTTAAACTTTGAATTTTAAAAATATTTTATTATTTTAAAAACAATATAATAGTTGAAAAAAATAGAAATATATATTTTTTAAATGTTTTTTATTGGGGTATGTTGTGCATTTTTAGTTCTTATTTTTTAATGAATGATTATATAAATCTTGATGAAATCACTTTTTTTTGTTTAAATTGGATTTATGGATGCACAAATGGATTCATCATGTTTCCCCTAAAGCACTTGGAATCTTAGAAAGATAAATTTGGATAGGGAGGGAGAGGGGGAGGCAGGGAAGAGAAAGGGATAAAGGAAGGGAGGGAGAGAGAGCAATGGATGGAGAGAGAGGGAGAGGGAGAGAGGAGGAGGAGAGAGAACACTTGATATATATATATATATATATTATAGAGAGAGAAAGATATGGGGGGATTTTGACATAAGAGAGAGGGAGAGAGAGGGAGACGAAGGGGTGGA
>ML779167.1:916846-930251 GCA_009831015.1 Picea engelmannii
GCATGGGCGGGATGGATGGATAGAGGAGGGGAGAGAGAGAGAGGGGTTAAGAGAGGGGGAGAGCAAGAGGGAAAGAGAGAGGTAGGGAGAGAGGGGGGGAGTGAAAAAGAGAGAGAGAAGGTGGGGGAGAAGAGAGAGGGAAAGCATGTGAGAGATATGGGGACAAATAGAAGAGAGAGGAGAGAGAGAGAGGGAGGGATAAAGAGGGAGAGGGGGAGGGAGGGAAGAGAGAGAGGGGGATAAAGAGAGAGGGACAAAGGGAGAGAGGGAGAGGGAGAGAGGAAGAACAAAGAGAACATTTGATATATATATATACTTATATATATATATATATACGGAGAGAGAGAGAGACAAAGAGATGGGGAGATTTTGACATAAGAGAGAGGGGGAGAGAGGGAGAGAGGAAGAGAATGTGCAATACAAAGAGGGAGAGAGAGAGAGAGAGAGAGAAAGAGAGAGAGGAGGGGGAAAGAGATTCAAACTAAGAGAGGGATAAAGAGAGAGGGAGAGGGAGAGGAAGGGAGAGAGGGGTGGGGAGTTTGAGATAAGAGAGAGGGTGAGAAGGAGAGGGCCAGAGAGAGGGAGAGGGAGGGGTGGAGAGATATATGGATATATAGACAGAGAGGGATATGTGTTTATCTTTTTGTAGCTATGAGAAGTATTAAGCTCCATGGATAAACATTTGACTAGAATAGAATATTTCAGAAGCAAGATAAAACCTAAAAAGATGTGTGAAAACACTGGAAGACAAGTCGACTCAGTACAATAAGTAATATTGAAGTATCATATGCATAAAATGACAGGTCGACCCTACTTGAAGAAACATATATTCACATGGAAATATTAGTACAAATAGAAGGGTCTTGAGCTCATTTGGAAACACACTCACACTCAAGAGTGTGGTGCACAAATCTAGAGGAAGACTGTTGTTGCAACGTTTGCAACTAGGTACTAGTCTTGGTCCGTGGGTTGCGACTTTCTACTTGATAAAATACCTTTGTAGAAAGGTGTTCTCTCTTTCGAATTTTTATCATTTGGTTCTAGTGCTTCTTCAAATATCATTCTATCTATCAAAGGTTACGGTACTCGGGGGTGGTTGTCTGCCTACGGTTGGGTGACAATATTGTGATATTGTCTATGGTTAAACAAGCACAATATTCTAACAGGTTATGGGCCCACACCATATTCATAATAATCTAACCACTGAAAGGTAGATCCATATCTCTCTGTTAAGATCATTGTAGCATAATTGCAGTTACAGTTCGAGTTCCTTCATGTTAGTTCCTTAGTTCCACTTCATTCGTTCTAGTTCCTTTGTGTCAATTCCTCCATGCCAGCTGGTTCATGCCAATTTCTTTGTGTCATTTGCAACACCAATTACAATGCTAGTTGCATCTCTAGTTTTAGTTCCAACACCTGTTGAAATTAAAGTTGCACTAAAAGTTTATATGAAATTGTTATCACTCTATAATTTCTCGGTTGAAGAAGAAATTGACAGAGGTAACTATTTCAACCGCTTGGAATCTTGGATCTAGCCCTCCAAGACTTAGAGAGGGCTCTCTCTGTGTGTTTTAACTTGGTTTGGAATAGGATATTAGGCTAGTTATGAGGGATCGGGTTTTTTCGTTTTTAAATGGTTGGGTTGGGACAACCAGGAGGGCCATTGGGAAAATGGGGTCTACAGTTAAATATATGACTCACTCTCAGATCTAGACAAATATCCTACATAGGGAAAGGTAGTGGAAATGTTGGATTGAATTAAGTTTTAATGGTGTCGAATGAGGGAGAAATAGGGGAGAAAAAATCCAATCAAAGGAGCATTTAAGAATTCCTAAACTGGATTTTTAGAAGAGAAACATAAAGATTGTCAAAGAACAGATGCAAAGTATTTCTCCAATAAATTATACTCTATAATTTATCCTTTGACAATAAGAATTTGAAAACAAATGAAATGATAACTGGAAAAACACTTAACAAAGAAAAGGAAATGCCACCAACACCTCCACACAAGAATCCTGTCAACAACTTGCCTATTACTGATCGATCATTTCAAGATTACATAAAAAACTTTATGGAATGGAAAGGCCCGTGGTCCAGCAAAAGAAATCCACTTCTTCCCAGGTTGACCCCCTCTTCCTCAAGAAAATACAATAATATATGTCTTTTCACCCTCACCTCAAATCACTAAAACCAAACTGAAAATAAAACTATGAAAAACTGAACTAAAAGAAGAGCTCATCCTGTTGAGCTTATTGGCACACTTCTACCTACTCTAGTCTATTGATAATTCCGTTGTTCTAAACGATACATTAGTGCCAGTGTATACAGTCAATCAATTAATTATATACATTGACTTCTTGACCATTTATTAAAAACATTAGAGAAACAATTTGTCCTTTTGTCCAAAAAACCCAATGTTTGTAGTGTAATGGCAACTGTAGATGGATGTGCACAATTCAACTGGAAATATCCTTCATATAATTAACTACAGGATCGATAAATTTATAATTTATTGATATACCCTTTATTCTCTCGATGACAAGTTGATCATGGCTACCCTCTTCAATTTCTTCATCAAGGTTGATCCTTGATTCCAGCTCTACAAAATCAAGCTCACAACCATATCCTTCCTCTATCTGCAAGTCAAATGGTATAACAATTTCTTCTCTTTTTGGAGGAGGAAGACTTTCCAAGAATCATTTAGGATCTTGGAAATCATATGACTCAAATCCAACATCCAATAGTTCAAATTCGTTTTTTAATCTTTCAGCAACTAAACCAAGAAAACAACTTTTACCTTCACGTGTGAATCGACTGGATTTTAAACAAAGAAACACTTCTTTTGAGAAAATCTCATTATATGAAATTCTGATAACTCAACCCTCAAAGTTTGCAATATTTCACTAGATAGAGTGTTTGCCACATACCCTGTCATATTGGATCACCATCAATGCTCTAAAATATGGAGTTTTTGGTAGTGAAGTTTCTCTGAACTTTGAAGCTCAGGATCTTGAACAATGGATTCACCAGGTGAATGGTACAACCTTCTTTCTTTTGTCTTCTGTTCACCATTAGAACTCAAAACTAAAACTTGAAGTGCATTGTTGGAGAAAGTTTCCCCAGTACATTCGCCAAAATGTTATATCTGTAATTTATTGGCTGAAGAAGAAATTGACAGAGGTAACTATTTCAACCACTTGGAATCTTGGATCTATCCCTCCAAGACTTAGAGAGGACTCTCTCTGTGTTTTTTAACTTGGTTTGTAATAGGATATTAGGCTAGTTATGAGGGATCTGTTTTCTTGTTTTCTAAATGGTTGGGTTGGGACAACCAGGACGACCATTGGGCAAATGGGGTCTGGGCTTAAATATATGACTCACTCTCATATTTAGAGAAATCTCCTAGATAGGTCAAGGTAGTGGAAATGTTGGATTGAATTAAGTTTTGATGGTGTCGAATGAGGGAGAAATAGGGGAGAAAAAATCCAATCAAAGGAGCATTTAAGAATTACTAAACTAAGTTTTTAGAAGAGAAACATAAAGATTATCAAAGAATAGATGCAGAGTATTTCTCCAATAAATTATGCTCTATAATTTCTCCTTTGACAATAATAATTTGAAACCAAATGAAATGATAACTGAAAAAACACTTAAAAAAGAAAAGGAAATGCCATCAACACCTCAGCACAAGAATCCTATCAACAACTTGCGTATTATTGACTGATCATTTCGAGATTACAGAAAAAAACTTTCTGGAATGGCAAGGGCCATAGTCTAGCAAAAGAAATCCACTTCCTCCCGGGTCGACCCCTTCTTCCTCAAGCAAATATAATAATATATGTCTTTTCACCCTCACCTTGAATAACTAAGATAAAATTCGAAATACAAAGAACCCCCTAGAAAAAGACAAGTGTCCTCTATCTAAACATAAAATCGGGAGCATTATAACCAAATCCCTCAAATAAGGATTTATCTCTTTGATGAGTTTTACAATAAGAAAAAACTATATTCTAGTCTGAAATAGATGAGAATCATCCCTAAATCCGACTAAGAGTCGTGAGAAATTATCTGGCAATGTGTACTAGAAATTTGGGAGAGATTCATGCGATTTTGGTTGTCTCCGTCGAGTGTCTTGTGAATTATTTTGCTACTGGAGATATATTCGAGATGATGTACCGATGGCGGGTTCCATGATCTTATACACCCAACATATCACGTCAACCTCTGGAAAAGAGCCATGATAAGGAAGAAAGAATGCTGAGATAAAGGTGAAAATGCATGGAACCTAGGAAAATAATGGTGTTAGATAAGGAATAAGTTGCCACCAGTCTGCCTCCCAAATGATAAAAATGGATCTTTCAATCAACACATAGAACCTCTGATTCTTCTTTAACTTCATAGCATCGAGATCTTGAACAATGGATTCGCCAGGTGAATGGTACAACCTTCGTATTTTTGGCTTATGTTCATCATTAGAGCTCAAAATTGAAACTCAAAGTGCACTGATGGAGAAAGTTTCCCCAGTATGGTCGCAAAAATGTTATCACTCTGTAATTTCTTGGCTGAAGAAGAAATTGACGAAGGTAACTATTTCAACCGCTTGGAATATTGGATCTATCCCTCCAAGACTCAGAGAGGGCTCTCTCTCTCTGTTTTAACTTTGTTTGGAATAAGATATTAGGCTAATTATGAGGGATCATTTTTTTTGGTTTTTAAATGGTTGGGTTGGGACAACCAGGAGGACCATTGGGAAAATGGGGTCTGCGCTTAAATATATGACTCACTCTCAGATATAGACAAATCTCCAACACAGGGCAAGGTAGTGGAAATGTTGGATTGAATTAAGTTTTAATGGTACCGAATGAGGGAGAAATAGGGGAGAAAAAAGCCAAGAAAAGGAGCATTTAAGAATTCCTAAACTGAGTTTTTAGAAGAGAAACATAAAGGTTATCAAAGAATAGATGCATAGTATTTCTCCAATAAATTATTCTCCATAATTTCTCCTTTGACAATAAGAATTTGAAAACAAATGAAATGATAGCTAGAAAAACACTTAATAGAGAAAAGGAAATGCCACCAACACTTCCGTAGAAGAATGCTGTCAACAACTTGCCTATTATTGATCGATCATTTCAAGATTACAGAAAAAACTTTCTAGAATGGCAAGGCCCATAGTCCAGCAAAAGAAATCCACTTCCACCTAGGTCGACCCCCTCTTCCTCAAGAAAATATAATAATATATGTCTTTTCAACCTCACCTCAAATCACTAAGATAAAATTTGAAATACAAAGAACCCCCCAGAAAAAGACAAGTGTCCTCTATCCAAACATAAAATCGAGAGCCTTACAACAAAATCCCTCAAATTAGGATTTGTCTCTTTGATGAGTTTTATAGTAAGAAAAAACTATCTTCCAGTGTGAAATAGATGATAATCATCCCTAAATCCAACTAGGAGTCGTGAGAAATGATCTAGCAGTGTGTAACAGAAATCTGGGCGAGATTCATGCGATTATGGTTGTCTCTACTGAGTGCCTTGTGAACTGGTCTGCTACTGGAGATATCTTGTAGATGATGTACCGATGGTGGGTTCCATGATCTCATACACCCAGCATATCATGTCAACCTATGGCAAAGCGACACGATAAGGAAGAAAAAACGCTGAGATAAAGGTCAATATTCGTGGAACCTGCGCAAATAATGGTGTTAGATAAGGAATAAGTTGCCACCAGTCCACCTCCCAAATGATGAAAATGGATCTTTGAATCGACACACAAAACCTCTGACTCTTCTCTAACTGATAATTGTGTTCCACCCTCAGGGGTGCTGATCAATTGTACATTCAATGGCGAACCAGAGTTGTTAATTGCGTGTTTAATGGAGTAAACCACTGAATCTTCTGACTACCAGACGTCTCCCGGGTGGAATCCATGAATGATGTCTGCATGTAGGCACAATAGGTGATGGAGATCTGCATCAAAAAATAGAAAGAAATAAAAAGTGGTGCTTATCCCACGTTTTCCTGCGTCTGTGTCCTTTTTATTCCTAGGATTTTATCCACATTCATCCCACAAACACATTTTATGATGTTATATATGGTGTTGCATCCATACTATATTGATGATGAGCCAGAGGCTATGATGATGGGGCTTAGCACTTGGATCATAGACTTAGTGGAACCTTTTCCCTTCGTGGCTCATTAGGCATTTACTAATATCATGTTGTGGTCTTGCGCAGGTGCTGGAGCATGGAGCGAGAGCGTAAACATGGCCTCCGCACTAAGTTTTGATGAAAAAAACATAAAACAAAACCCAAATTTAGTGCAGAAGCTCGAAAACCATCAGATGCATTGAAAGCTAAAGAATCTGCCCCATGATGTGTCCATGGGCTAGAAAACTCGAAAGAATTCTAGAACACCCGAGAAATGAAAGAAATACAAAGGCAAGGATGATGAATATGAAGATCAAAGAGCCATTTTTTAATCTACCTACAGGGCTTTCGTCGCTAGGGGTACAGAAAAATTTAGTTCTAAGAGACAGAAAGCTCTCTCTTTCGGTAGCTAACATAACATCAGACTCTACTCTTTAGTGACCAAAAACAAAAACTCATGTGTGATAACAACTGAGGTGAATTGAGAGATTTCTGTGGTTTTTACATCTTTGTTGTCCGTCGTGAGCAATAACGTAATGCATGAAATAGATAAAAGTCAGAATATTGATTTCTCTATAAATTATAGGGTCCAAACAGAAGTATTGGGACTAATTCTTGGTTTTCCTAATGTGCCTTAACCTAACACATCTCCATCTACCTCTAGATTTCAATTTTGATCACTTTGAAATTTTTTAGTTCGTCATTGTGTGTCGTTGCTAACGGATGGCTCCGTTGCTTCTAGAGGTATGCACTTTTGTATGTTTAAATTATATCACTATCCTAATGTTACAAGAATGTGGGCATGTATGGGCCTGTTACTTATTCAATATTATGTTTCAGTTTTCTAAAAATAAAACTAAGAAGTATTGGCCTCTCCTAATTGTTTTATTTATTAAAGGGATATGGAATTTCTTAAAATAACATTTTATGATTCCCCCATAGCACTCATGTTAAATTTTATGCTATTATTAGGTTACTTTCAATTTAGTAGATAATAATAGCATAGACAGGATCACTGAGAGAAACAAAATCACAAGAGTACACAAGCATTTATCGAAAGTTTTGTTCTCTTTATATTCACTTAGAAGATACTCTTTCATTCTTTCGTCTTCACTCAGAAGATACTTCTTTCTTATATTCACACAGAAGATGTCCTATGAGTTTTTCCTTTCCTTTTATGTTCTCCCTTTTTTTGTAGTCATATATCTCACCCATCCACTAGGCTGGACTTCTACCATAACTTCACTCCAAGTCATCCCACATGAACTACATAAGCTAAGCTGATAGCATGGGCAAAACTAGACTCCCTTTCCATGATTCGCATAGTATCAAAACACAAACCTCAATAGCCAACTAACCATTACACATGGTCAAGGTTTTTGTTCTAGGCTATTCAATCCTTGGCTAGAGGAGAGTATTTTCCCACTGAACCTTGGAGAAACATCCACATTCCTCTCTACGAGGGTGGTCACAACCCTCTCTATGAGGGTATTCTAGCATGTCCCTAGAGTATCCAAAACTCAACACTTGGACAGAGGCCATCCTTGGCAAATTTCTCATTCCCCTTCTGTATGAAGGTCTCTTCCTTCTCTACGAAGGTCTACCTATGGGATTTCGCATTCCTTCTCTACAAAGGTCTCTTCCTTCTCTACAAAGGTCTAGCTATGGGATCTAAAAAAATATCTTATGGTGCAAGATCTTCCAATTGTATAATACCATGCTACCCATCTGCTCGGCACCATCCATCTACTGGATAGCTTTCATCTTGATAAAAATATCTGGGCACCATCCATTTTCTTTTCTAACTACATCAAATCATGATATTTCGAACTCGAAGACATGGCTCCCTCTTGCACCAAGCTAGTAGATTCTACTAATCATCCTTGAAGTTTTGTTTTGTAATATGTTGGGTGCCTTCTTGAGTTCAAATATTTCTTTCTTTCTATCTTAATACTGGATCAACCTACTCTCTATGCATCTATAAGAACGGTACTGGAGCAACCTGTAGTTACCTGCATCTCATCCACTATATATGAGTAGCCATCCTTTTCTTCATCTTGAATATTTCTGATCTTCATCTTTAGGAGGCTCCTGCTCCTATATAAGTATTGGATATTGTTTGGTCTTTACTAATTGTAACCATATCATACATCCTTCTCATGTTGTCTAACTTTTGCAAGTCACGACATAAGTGCTTTCTTCCGATACTTGTTTACTTACAGTATGCTTTCTTTGTCACTTTCATGAGTGATCATACCTAAAATAAATATTTTAGCTCTTTATCCTTTTCTTTGATAAGTCCTTCATAAGTCTGCATAGACACTGAAATAAAACGAGGTTAATTCACATTCTCACAAAAATCTAACTTGTAATGATAAAGTATTAAATAAATTTAAAATACTTTGGATCATGGGGGTCTTGAACAGTGTACAGAAGGGAGGTCGACATAATGATAATCGATGTTGCTGGAATTTCTTATTCCACAATGGCCATTCGAGGCTCATGGGTCCCCTTTTCTTGATGGGCCAAAGAAGTCGAAGGCGCTTGGGAGAAGTGGCAGATCATTCTTTTCCCGACATCGAATATATTATAAGGGGGGCATATCTTGGGCATGTCTCACTCTTGAGGCATGCTCATGTAGACAATCCAGACTCTAAGAGGGACAAAAACTTGCATATGGGGGAGGAGAATGACTGGAGCAGAGCCAAAACAAAATAAATGAGCCAAATTCAAATGAAAAGAACCATAACAAACCTAGAGTAAATGGAGAGGCGTCGGAGGAGATGAAGGGACCTTGCGCATGTGTCATGTACCCATCACAGTCTACCAACCCTACTTCATTGAAGGATCTATTAAACCAGAATGAGAGAGTTTCCTTGCATGCTCGTTGAGCTTTGAATGTCACCCATCCTACAATATATTGATGTAAGGGAGGAGACATATGTAATTAATTCATCTATCTGCATGTTGGTCACTTGGCACCCCATGCGAGGGCACTTACCATCATAAAATTACCTAAATCAAATATATTTATTTATTTTCAATTTCTTTATGTAAAATAATACACATATATTTAAAAGATACATTTTCAAAATGACTAACAACAAATATACATATATTTGTTTAAAAATCTATTAAAATTATAACAAAGAAAAGTGCTAAAAGTCACTCAAAAATCATATACCTAAAATATTTACTATATCTTTGTTTAAACATCTATTAAAATTATAACAAAGAAAAGTACTAAAATAACAACCCTAAAATATGATAAGGCAATCTTCCATTATAAAAATAAAATAATATATGATAAATTGTAAGTACATGTATGTTATTCCTTTATAAATGCAATAATGTAAGACTAAGCTCAATAATAGTATTACTAATGGGTGCAATAAATTTAAATAATATATCCATTTTCATTTTGAGTGATGCATCCTATAAAATGAATTAAAAAAGAAAAATAATTTTACAACTAATAAAAAATAATAAAATTTTGATATTTAGTTTTTAATTAACATTAATAATTTCAATAATTTTTTTTTAATAAAATTGTTTATATAAAAATTAAAATATTTTTTAATTATATTAATTTTTTTCTTAAATTAAAATTTGGTTAGCTAGATCTTAGATGTATCTCGTCATTGTTTCTTAAAATAAATACTATTAGTTTTTATAACTACTAAATTTTTTAATCTTCATTAAATAATTATTTTTAAAATTGAAAAATGTTATAAAGATTATTTAAGAAAAGTATACATATATGTATTAATCACAATAAAATGTCCTAACAAGTTTATTAACTTTATAAATGAAAATACTATTTTTTTCAATTAACTTTATCAATAAAATCATCACTTTTTCAATTATGATAAAGGAATTTAAAATTCATGATTATATTTGATTGAAAAATTCTAAATAATAAAATAATATGTATTAATAGCAACAAAATGTCCTAAGAACTTTATTAACTTTATAAATGAAAGAACAACTTTTTCAATTAACTTTATAAAGGAAAACATGGTTTTTTAATTGTGATAAAGAAATTCAAAATTTATGGTCATATGTTATTAAAAAGTTTAAAATGATAAAATAATCTCTATTAATTAGAATAAAATGTTTTAACAACTTTATTAACTTTATAAATGAAAGAACCTATTTTTCAATTAATTTTATAAATAAAAAGAAAACATTTTAATTTATGATTAAGAAATTCAAAATTCATGATCATATTTTAGTAAAAAATTCTAAATGATAAAACAATATAATTAAATAATAATAAAATACATTGAATTTATTTTTGAAATACAATTACGTTTTAAAATAAGATAAAATATAATAATAATAAATATTTTTAATTTATTTTTGAAATATAATTATGTTTTAAGATAAGATAAAATATAATAATAAAAAATATTTTTATAATTATTTTTTAACGATGTATTTGAAATGTAATATAGTATGATATAAAAATGAAAAAAGAAATTATAATTATTAAAATTCTTTAATTATAAATTATTGATTTTAAAATATGAATTTTGAAAATATTTTATTATTTTAAAACAATATCAGAGTTAGAAAAAATAGAAATATACTTTTTTTAAATGTTTTTTATTTGAGTATAGTGTGCTTTTTTATTTTTTATTTTTTTACTGAATGACTATATAAATCTTGATGGAATCACTTTTTTTTGTTGTTTCAATTGGATTTATGAATGCACAAATGGATTCATCGTGTTTCCTCTAAAGCAGTTGGAATCTTAGAGAGATAAATTTGGATGAAATCAATTTTTTTTTTTAATTGCATTTATGAATGTACAAATTGATTCATCTTGTACACTTGGAATGTGACAATATAAATCTTGATGAAATAACATTTTTTTATTGTTTAAATTGCATTTCTGAATGCACAAATGGATTCATCTTGCTCTACAAATCTGCAGATCCAACAATTTTTGGTGGACAAAATTAAATGGATAATATCATGAAAAAATAGTCAAAACATAAATAGTTTAGACTACTTTCAACTTATTACTTTAATCTTTTATAGGTTACTATCTAACTATCTTTGATCAGCTTACACTTGCTCCTCTCTAAGTTCAATGATTATAAGATGAATAGTATTCTCATGTTTAAATAAATTCGAAGGCAAAAAAATCCTTTATTTATCTATAACTGTCTTTATTTATTTGTGTTTGCTAGTCTTTCTGTCAATCCATCATTGTATTTCCCTGACCTCTTTCGAGCTGTAACCTTAAATGGATTGACGAGGGAAGCTTATTGACATTTGGGCGTGTAGCCAAAACTGATCAATGAAAACCTCGCCATCCTATGTTTATTAGTATATCTGATAGCAGCTCTAAATTTTTAAGGGTAGCTCCATATCTCGGAAGAAAAACCAGAGGCAGCAATGGCGTAATGTTGTCTCTGAGACTTCGTCTCTTACAGAGGCAACAATGGCGTAATGTTGTCTCCGAGACCTCGTCGGGCAGAGGAATTACTTACAGAGGAAGCAATGACGTAATGTTGTCTCTTTCCTAGGTTGTTGATTGCCCCTAGAGTGAACTCGCTCTTTAGTTCCAAGTTACCTACTTTCCCATGGCTCTAGGTATCGGAAATTTAGGAGTTTTTTATCAGATAATTGACCCAATTCCCATATATTTTTACTTAATTTTTTATTTATCCCACTTGCCATCTATTACACTCTCAGGATTAGTAACCTCCGAAACTCAGTGATACGGGCTCCACCCATCTATTACACTCTCAGGAATAGTAACCTCTAAACTCCAGTGATATAAAAAAAAACTGGGATAGACTTTAAAAACTAGGATACTGAGAGTTTATTGTGATTCACAATTCTAATTTTACTAACATTAGGTTCTTTGTGTTATGCTTAATAGCTTTGAGGCGTTAATATAACTTAAATTGTGTAATTCATTCCCTAAATGTTTTTTTTTTTTTTAAATTAATTTTTGTAATTCCCTAAATAAATCCAATTTCAAATCGGAAATACATAAACACAAACTAAAAATCTCAGAGGTTAAAAGACAATAAACGTATTTTTTCCAATATATCAACGCTCTTTCTTTCACTGCATTACAAATAATAAACATTACCGATTATTTCAAATATCATCATGTAATAAATAACATCGACTATTTTAAAAAATTGAAGTTTGAATTCTACATATATGAATTGTTTTTATCTTTTTATTTTTAAATAATAATAATAATATATATATATATATATATATATATATATATATATATATATATATATTTATTGTTTTTATAAGTTTTTAATGTTAAAATATATGTTGTATTTATTGTTTATATTTAAATTTCACATTTATAGTTTATTTATTATATTATAAATTTGTATGATAATAAATTATATGATTTTAATGTTATAATTTTATTTTTTAATTACTTATTTGTATTTATAGTTCATTTTCATTCAATTAATTAAGTAAATAGAAAATATTTATATCATTTATTTATTTTTTTATGTAAATTGGATATTTTATTATATTATGTTTTAACTTAAAATATTTATTATTTATTTATTATGGATAAAACTATATTTTCTAAATTTTTCTAAATTCATTATTTGTGTTAGTTATTTTACATGTGGTCTCTTCTCTTTTTGAAGTAAGCTTGTCATGTAAATTTATCATTTCTATTTCTTACATGTTTTTTCTCCTTTTGTTAGTTTATTTGTATTGCTTTGTATTTTCTATTACAATTATGTATTTTTTACTTCAAATAACATAATGGATTCATGATTCTCTATTCCATATTAAAAAATGGATTTGAGTAACTTGCTTATTGTTATATTATAAATTTGTTCAAAGAATTATTCTAATTTTATGCAAGTATTATGTGAGTCCTAGGCCTTGGGTTATATAAAGCAAAATGATTAGGCTTATTCTTAGGGATTTAGACTTAAGGCTAGGCTCTGATAGGGTAACCTAGTATATCTAGGATAGCTTAGATTAGTCTATGTAGGTTAGCGTAGAGTAGGGTACACTAGGTTAAGGTGATATGGGCTAGGTTAAGTTGGGTTAGCCTAGTAGCTTTATTTAGGGTGGGTTATATAAGTTACGGTAGGCTAAGGTTAGGCTAGGATGATTTAGGCTTGGTTTAGGTTAGACTAGGTTAGGCTAGGCTTTGGAGAGACAGAAGGAGGGAGGGAGAGAGTGGGAGAGAGAGGAGTGGGGAGAGAGGGAGAGGGAGGAAGAGAGAGAGGAGGAGGGAGAGAG
>ML779167.1:931613-948034 GCA_009831015.1 Picea engelmannii
CTATTATATTACTGGATATATGCGATATCTCTGTGCATTTCTTTATTATATCTCCGCTCTCATTTCGTGCCGAAAATAATCCGGATCAGAGAGAGAGAGAGATAGGAGGGGGAGAGAGATTCAAACATAAGAGAGAGAGAAAGAGAGAGGGAGAGGGAGAAGGAGGGAGAGAGGGGTGGGGAGTTTGAGATAAGAGAAACGGTGAGAAGGAGAGGGATAGAGAGAGGGAGAGAGAGGGGGTGAGAGATATATCGATATATATAGATAGAGTGATATGTGTTTATATTTTGGTAGATACGAGAAGTATTAAGCTCCATGGATAAACATTTGACTAGAATAGAATATTTCAGAAGCAAGATAAAAGATAAAAAGATGTGTGAAAACCATGGAAGACAAGTCGACTCAGTAGAATAAGTAATATTGAAGTATTATATGCATAAAATGACAGGTCGACCCTACTTGAGGAGACACATATTCACATGGAAATATTAGTGCAAATAGAACACTCTTGAGATCATTTGGAAACACACTCACACTCAAGAAAGTGGTGCACAAATCTAGAGGAGGATTTTTGTTGCAAGGATTGAAGCTAGGTACTGCTGACGCACACGCACGCTCCCCACACCCGCAGGTCAGAAGGTCCGCGTGCTCACAGGATCTTTCCTTCTTCCACTAGCCCGAAGAACTCCAAACGGTTCTTCTATTTCCCTATCAGGAAATCTGCACCCACAACAATCTTCGTGGGATCCCCTCTTTGTACTTGGGATATCGGAATTTGCGACTTCACGAATCCAATGTTCAAGCGTAGGTCTTTTGAATCCTCGAAATCCGACAACAGTCAACGCTGACCTATTCCTCATCCCTTGGAATTTTCCCTATCAGGATTTTGGCACTCGCGATGTCGAACAACTTGTCTTACCGACTCCCGAATTTCGATTTGCTGAAACTCCTAAATAACATCAATGGAGTTTGACTCCGTGTCAATGGAACACCACCTGTCCACTCGCTGACTCCTCTACGGCCCCACACAAATCCTCTTGGTTGTCAGGATATTGTGATTCAGGTTGCAATGTTCACGGGACTTCCACCCACGAAACCCCGATACAATATCTACATGTAAATCCGATGACCCTTATGACTCAGATCTACGGTTTTGCCTCTCCTAAGCTTAGAACCCTTTGGGAATAATCAGCGTATCACCCCTTCTTTCTCTGTGAGATCTAATGACTCTCAAAAATTCATGAATCCTCCTCAAAGAATTCTGACCGCTCGTCTCTTCCCTCTGAGAATCTTTGCAAAACCAACCAAAGTGGTTCTCTCCACGGAACTCGTCCACCCGCATGCAAACTTGCGACACCTACTAAATACTCCTCGACACAATATTCCTGTTCTTCCCTTCGACGATTACTCAAAGGTCATATACCTCCTGAGATTACTCTCAGCTTCGAGTCTTAAAGTCAAATCTTACATGCACTCCTTGCGGCAACCTTCAAACAATTCTAAGTGTTTGACTTCCTTCACACTGCACACTCCTGCAACAACAGTCTTTCGATACTTCACTCAGGTCCACGATCCTGAGACTTCACTCAGCCTGTGCACTCCTTGCACGGCTCCTGTGCCTAACTACACTTCTGTGAGAATGAGAACAAAAGAAACCCTATTTGAACCCTCTGTCAATGCACTCCTTGCAGACAATTTGACAGCACTCCTTGCAGGAATCCTTACTCAGATAGAGAAACAATTGAAACTCATTCCTACTTCCTTTTAGACATCAAACTCAAACATGAAATCATATACACATCATATAAAAAAAATGTATAACAGGAAGCAAACATTCATGAGGATACCATTCAACATCAATACACAGAGAACAGACACGAAACCATGAATTTGAATCAAACTCTTTCTATTAATTCAAATATTTGTACATGGGTGTTCTTACACAGCTCTTTTCTTCTCTCCTATTCTCTTCTTCCTCTGATTCAATAATCTTACAATACACAATGAGGGTGTCTATATCCTGTTTCCCTCTTGCGCTCTCAGACAGTCTAATCTAGAATTAAATTGTATCTACCTGCATTAACTACTATAAATGCTTTCTACCTACTAAGGACGAGAGAAAATCGCTCAAGTTATGTTTACATTATACAAGTGCGCTTCTTCTTAATGACTTCATTTAATATTACGGAACAACTTCAAGGAAATTTTCAAAATTTGTGCTGGCACTTCTCTAGTTGTCTTTTTCTCCCGTGCTGGCTCGCTTGATGTTGGCGATGCTCCTGCATCATACTCCCTTGCTTGAAAATTTCATGGGCTCCTATCCATGATCTCATGCACGGTCTGTCCATGCTTCTATATCTCTACTTCGGCCTCCCAGCTGGCATCTTCAAATAGATGGTTCTTCCACTTGACCAGATACTCAAAGTATTGTTTTCGCCTGGTCCTCTAGCTCACTCTTTTATCCAGTATGCACTCCATCTGTGGCTTATCTGCAACTAGCATCTACTTTGTCCACTGGATCACTGGCTACTCCATTCTAGCTCCTGTTTCTTTAGGCCTATATGGGTACAAGTTTGAGATGTTGAATATCGAAGAAATTCCGATCCCGTTGGGTAATTCAATCTCGTAAGCATTTGCCCAAAATTTCTTCAAGACCCTACATGGTCCAATTTTCTTCATCTTCAACTTATTATATGTTCCTCTTGGTAACCTTTCTTTTCTCAAATGTGCCAGAATCAAATCACCAACTTCAAACTGAAGTTGTCTCCTATGTTGATCTGCTCTGTGCTTATATTCTTGGTTTTAATTTTGCAATCTCTCCTTCACCTAGATCTGAAGTTCCTTCATCGCCTTGGAAAATTCTTCTGCACTAGCGCTCCTAGTCATAGTCTATTCTGAATCACTCAATTCAAAAATTCCTCTTGGTTGCATTCCATAGACAATCTGAAACAGACTCTGTCATGTGCTCCTATTGCCTGAGTTGTTATAAGCGAACTCTCCCTGTGGTAATATGTGGGCCCACTGGCTATGGTGCTCTATCACCAAGCTTCTCAGCAAGTCTCCCAAACTTCTATTCACCACTTCTGTCTGTCCATCCTTCTGAGGATGATAAGATGAACTAAATGACAAGTTAGTTCCCATCTTCTTCCATAAGGTCCTTGAAAAATGCCCTATGAACTTAGTGTCTCGATCCGAAACTATACTCCTTGGTAAACCATGAAGTCGAATGACTTCTTTGAAAAACAGATTCGCAATGTGAGTTGCGTCATTGGTTTTCTGACATGGAATGAAGTGTTCCATTTTGGAAAATCTATCCACCACCACAAAGATTGAATCACAACCTCTTTGTTTTCTTGGCAACCCCAACAAAAAATCCATGCTAATCTTATCCCATAGCCTCTCTGGTATGGGAAATGGTTTATAAAACCCCGCATTCTGCTTTCTTCCCTTCTAATGCTAGCAAATTCTGCATCTGTCCACGAATCTCCTGATGTCTACTCGCATTCTTGGCCAAAAATATGACTCATTCAACTTTCCGAACATCTTTTCGTGACCAAAGTGCCCTGCCAATACTCCACTGTGTTTCTCCTTTAGCAAGTTCTCCCTCATGGAGAATTTTGGAATGCACAGTTGATTACCCCTTAACCATAATCCTTCCTGGATCATGTATTCTATCCATTGGCTTCTATCTCTGAGAACTGGATTCTCAGCTGCTTCATACGCCTCCTTGAAATCCTGATCCTTTGCGTACATGTCCCTGAGGTCATCAAAACCCAATGTTTTGACTTTGAACTCCTGCAACAACAAACACTTCCTGCTCAAAGCATCAACCACTTTGTTAGAAGTACCTGAAATATGTTTAATCACAAAAGTGAAATTATGCATATACTCAACCCATTTGACGTGTTTCTGATTCAACTTTTCCTGTTGAGTCACAAACTGCAATGCATGATTGTCACTGTATAAGACAAACTCCTTTGGGATCAAGTAATGTCTCCATTTCTTCAATGCCTGGATGATATCATAAAAATTCTTATCATAAGTGGAGTACTTCACTTTCACTTCATTTAGCTTCTTGTTGAAGTATGCTATCGGCCTGTCTTCCTGACTCAAGACTACCCCGGTTGCAAACCTGCTTGCATAACATTTCACTTGAAATGTCTTCTGGAAATCCGGCAACACCAAAACTGATCGTTCCTTAATCTTCCTCTTCAACAGATTAAAACTCTTCTCAGCCTCTTCTATCCAGTGAAAAAAATTGTGTCTTTTCTTCACTGTGTCCATCATCGCTGTGCTAATTTCACTAAAATTTCTGACAAACTTCCGGTAGAAACTAGCCAATCCATGAAAACTTCTCACCTCAAAGATATTCTTCGGTGATGGCCAATTCTTGACTACCTCTACCTTATCTAGATCCATCCTCAACTCATTTGCAAAAATAACAATTCCAAAGTAAATGAGCTCTGTCTTCATGAACGAGGATTTCTTCATATTTATCAACAGCTTCTCCTGCTGTAGTTTCTGCATGACTATAGCCAAATGCTTCAGATGCTCTGCCACTGTCTTAATGTAAACCAGTATGTCATCCAAATACACAATGACAAATTTTTCGATGAACTCCCTCAGGACTTCGTTCATCAATCTCATGAAGGTACTCGGTGCATTTGTTAATCCAAATGGCATAACAAGCCATTCATACAACCCTTCGTTGGTTTTGAATGTTGTCTTCCATTCATCACCTTCTCTCATGTGGATCTGGTGATAACCGCTTTTCAAATCAATCTTTGAAAAATACTTTGCTCCACTCAAGCAATCCATCAGATCATCCATCCTCGACAATGGAAATATGTACCTAATGGTTATCTTGTTGATCTCCCTTGAGTCAGTACACATTCTCCAGCCTCCATCTTTCTTTGGATTGAGTACTATTGGAACAACACATGGACTCAAGCTTTCCCTGACCAAACCTTTGTCCAATAAATCACAGACTTTCCTTTTAACCTCTTCATTCTCTTGCAGCGTCAATCTGTACGTGGATTTATTTGGCAAACTGGCTCCTGGTATGAGATCAATGTGATGAGTCACACTTCTAATCGGTGGAAATGAATGAGGTAATTCATCCACTACTATATCAGCGAACTCTTCCAATAGTTCCTAAATTTCTTCTGGTAAATCATCCACTCTTGTGCTGGTCAAAAAAATTCTAGGCTTCCTGACCACTATGAACTGTGGATCCTCCTTCTTCTTAACCTCTGTAAGAAGTTCCTTCACACTCATGAGAAGTACAATGTTGCTTACTTCCGACTTCACCTCCTTATCCTTGATTGGAAGCAACATGTGTGTCCTCCCATTCTTCTCTAGGGTGTATGTGTTCATTATCCCATCATGAATCACATTCCTATCATATTGCCATGGTCTACCCAGCAATAGATGACAAACATCCATAGGAATGACATCACACAAGATCTTATCATTATATCCTCCTATCTTAAATTCAACTAAACATTGTTTAGTGACAGTTACCTGGTGTCCTTTTTGTAGCCATGAAACTCTGTAAGGGCTTGGATGATCAGTCGTCTCCAGCTCCAGCTTCTCTACCATCTCGGTTGAAACGAGATTATCCATGCTACCATTGTCTACAATGACCTTGCATACCCTGTCCTTGGTCTTGCAAGCAGTCCTAAAAAGTCTGGTCCTTTGGACTGAACTCTCCACCTCCTTCTCGAGTGTCAAAAGGAATTTTTGCATCGTCAGCGATCTTCCACCTTCAACGTCTTCTACCTCAACATCCTGCTTCTATGCCTCAATGATGTGAGCTTCTCCACCCTCTTTCTTCTTATCTGGACACTCATAAGACTTATGCCCATTCTTTCCACATGTGAAGCATGTAATTACTCCACCTCTTCCTGTTCCTCTACCTATAGTACGAGGAAAAGTGTTACTGTCAGCATAATCTCCTCTCTGCTTAGTATGTTTCCCTCACTGTGAGGTTCCACCTCTCTCAGTTCGAGTCTGAGGTTTTTGCCAGTCTTCCTTGGGCTTCTGATACTTATCCTGGGCAAGCAATTTGCCTCTGGGCTGACTTCTGCCTCGGCTTCTTTGACTCTGATTTCGGCTTAGCTTCTCTTCAGCTTTCAGAGCCATCTGATAAGCATCTTCCACCATTCGGATGGTTACCATGCTCATCTCATCCTAGATATCATATCTCAGGCCATTCATGTATCTGACAATTTTTTCATCATCACTCTCCCGATGACCTGCCCTGATGTTCAGCTTGTAGAATTCCTCAGTGTACTCTTTCACTGTCATAAGCTTCTGTCTCATGTTCTGCATCCTCCTGAACAGAGTAATTTGATAATCCCCGGGGATGAATTTTTCCTTCATCTTCGCGATCATTCTATCCCAGCTCTTGATTTTCTGCTTGCCCTTCCAGCGTCTGTCATCTTGTAGTTCATCCCACCGCAATGTTGCATGTCCCTTCAATCTTCTGACAACATGCTTGACCTTCTTGTCCTTTTCGACATCTTCATAGTCGAATTATGTGTCTAGAGCTCTAATACAGTCTAGAAGATCCTCTGCATCCAAGTTTCCCTCATAAACTAGAATGTCCATCTTTGCTCTTGCACCCATTCTTGCAATAGCTCTGATCAAACGTTTGTTTGATGCAACTTCAGTTGCAACTTCTTCCTCATGTTCAGCCTCAACTTCACTTTCAGAATCACTAAGATCCCTAGCACTAACTATGCGTCGTTGCGCTGTCTCCATGTCTTTGAGTCTAGCTCATAGATCATGCATCTCTCTCTCCATAGCTGTATCTTTCATCTGCCTACCTCTTCTCCTCAGCATTTCCCTGTCCTCTAGTGGATCGGGTGTTTGCATGTCCCTTCTCCTTGGCAGCATGGTGAATTCTGTTTATCTGCTACAGAAAGCAAAGAACCTTTCTGAGCTCTGGTACCAAAAATGACGCACACACGTGCTCCCCACACCCACGGGTTGGAAGGTCCGAGTGCTCACAGGATATTTCCTTCTTCCACTTGCCCGAAGAACTCCAAACAGTTCTTCTATTTCCCTATCGGGAAATATGCACCCACAACAATCCTCGTGGGATCCCCTCTTTGTACTTGGGAGATTGGAATTCGCGACTTTGTGAATCCAATGGTCGAGCGTAGGTCTTTTGAATCCCCAAAATCCGACAACAGTCAACGCTGACCTATTCCTTATCCCTCGGGATTTTCCCTATCAGGATTTTGGCACTTGCGATGTCGAAAAACTTTTCTTACCAACTCCTGAATCCCAATTTGATGAAACTCTGATACACTCACGAGTTTGAATTTTCAACACCATGTCACCTCATCGGCGTTTCGGAGTTTGCAATATTGCGAATCCTAATGTACTAAGCTCCAGAAATTTACTTTCCATGAAACTCCGAAATAGCGTCAATGGATTTTGACTCCGTGTCAATGGCACACCACCTATCCACTCGCTGACTCCTCCGTGGCCCCACACAAATCCTCTTGGCTATCAGGATATCACATTTCATGATATCGCGATTTGGGTTGCAATGTTCACGGGACTTCCACCCATGAAACCATGATACAATATCTACGTGTAAATCTGACGACCCTTATGACTCGGATCTACAGTTCTGCCTCTCCTGAGCTTAGAACCCTTTGGGAATAATCGACGTATCTCCCCTGCTTCTCTGTGACATTCAACAACTCTCAGAAATTTGCGAATCCTCCTCAGAGAATTCTGACCGCTCATCTCTTCCCTCTGAGAATCTCTACACAACCAACCAAAGTGGTTCTCTCTGTGGAACTCATCCACCCACATGCAAACTTGCGACGCCTACTAAACACTCCTCGACACAACCTTCCTATGCTTCCCTTTGACGATTACTCAAAGGTCCTATACCTCCTGAGCTTACTCTCAACATCAAGTCTTAAAGACAAATCTTGCACGCACTCCTTGCGAAAACCTTCAAACATTTATAAGTGTTTGACTTCCTTCGACCCTCCACACTCCTGTAGTAGCAGTCTTTCGATACTTCACTCAGGTCCACGATCCCAAGACTTCACTCGGCCTGTGCACTCCTTGCATGGATCCTATTCCCAACTATACTTCTGCGAGAATGAGCACAAAAGCAACCCTATCTGAACCCTCTGTGAGAATGAGAAACAATTGAAACTTATTCCTACTTCCTTTCAGACTTCAAACTCAAACATGAAATCATATACACAACATATAAAGCAAATGTATAACAGGAAGCAAACATTCATGAGCATACCATTCAACATCAATACAAAAAGAACAGACACGAAACCATGAATTTGAATCAAACACTTTCTATTAATTCAAATATCTGTACCTGGGTGTTCTTACATAACTCTTTGCTTCTCTCTTATTCTCTTCTTCCTTTGATTCAATAATCTTGCAATACACAATCAGGGTGTCTATATCCCATTTCCCTCTTGTGCTCTCAGATAGTCTAATATAGAATTAAATTCTATCTACCTACATTAACTACTATAAATGCTTTCTACCTACTAAGGATGAGAGAAAATCGCTCAAGGTCCATTTACAATTACAAGTGCGCTTCTTCTTAATGACTTCATTTAGTATTGTGCAACAACTTCAAGGAAATTTTCAAAATTTTTGTTGGCGCTTGTCCAGCTGTCTTTTGCTCCTACGTTGGCTCGCTTGATGTTGGCGATGCTCCTACATCAACTGGTTTCCATGTTTTGGGACTTTATACTTGATAAAATACCTTTGGAGAAAGGTGTGTTCTCTTTCGAATTTTTATCCTTTGGTTCTAGTGCTTCTTCAAAAATCATTCTATCTGTCAAAGGTTACGGTGCTCGAGGGTGGTTGTGTGCCTACGGTTGAGTGACAATATTGCGATATTGTCTATGGTTAAACAAGAATAATATTATAATAGGTTATGGGCCAACACCATATTCAGAATAATCTAACCACTGAAACATAGATCCATATCTCTCTGTTAAGATCATTGTAGCATAATTGCAATTATAGTTCGAGTTCCTTCATGTTAGTTCCTTAGTTCCACTTCATTCATTCTAGTTCCTTCATGTCAGTTCCTTCATGCCATCTGGTTCGTGCCAATTTCTTTTTGCCAGTTGCAACACCAATTATAGTGCTAGTTTTAACTCCAGTTTTAGTGCCAACACTTGTTGAAATTAAAGTTGGACTAAAAGTTTATATGAAATTGTTATCACTTTGTAATTTCTCGGCTGAAGAAGAAATTGACGGAGGTAACTATTTCAACCTATTGGAATCTCGTATCTAGTCCTCCATGATTCAAATGGATATTGGTGTCCACCCACCTTTTCCAACTGGCTCAAAACAGGTTTCTGACAATTTTGGCAATTTACTATTTTTAGCAGTTTAAACTTTCGGGGCCATTTTGAGGGACTAAATGAAGGTTTTTTCAGGATCAAGCTCCTCAATGATATTATAAGGCATGATTGAGCCTCCAACATGAATCTCCTCAATGATACCTTTCCAACAGGCTATCACATGCCTAAAACAGAGATCCTATGCAAAAGTTATGACCCCAGGAAGTTGATGTACTAACTTACCCAAACGAGGCCCACATGACTTTTGGCGCTTCATCTCCTAGGGTTAGGTTTTTGGATGTCTAGGGTTTTTGGAATTATGGATTTTGTAAAAATTCCTTCAGAGCGTCATTGTAATCTTCTTCTTTTGAATGCATGTTTTTGTCACATCTCTTCTTAGAGATAAGCCGCCACCATTCCAACAAGCTTGTTTCCATTGCATTTTACAGTTTTAGCTTATTTCGTTTAATTGAATAGAAAATAAATTTTACTATATCTCTATTATTTTGTGTTAAGCACCTGTTAATATTTTGTATTCATTTCATTCTTCTCATAAAATCCATATCAGTGGTATCATAGCACTCTTCTCCTTGTCGTCTTAATGCATGTCCCCAATGAGGTCGGAGTACAAAGAGTTGGGTCTCGAGCTTATTTCTCTTGAGGAAAGAAGCTCTCACACACCCAAGAGACCTCCCATGGTAGAAGAAAATAAATAAGACAGGACAAGAGATTCTTTCAAACTATTGATTCAGGAAGCCCTCAAGCAATAGAGGAATGAGATGATGGATAGTTTCGTGCAAATCCTTCGGCGGCTACCAACAGGGGACGCATCTTCTTCGAATGGAGGCACCGGCCCCTTCAAGGTACAAATAAACTTCAATATTCCTATCTTTGAAGGCCAGATAGACACATATGCGGTAGACAAGTGATTGAATCTACTAGAAGGGTATTTTTCTGTTCATAACTTTTTCAAATAAAGAAAAGATTACTTTTTCTCTCCTCAAAGTCGTTCCCCATGTCAAAGATTGGTGGGAAACTTTTTGTGAGAAAAAGGAAATAGAGGAAACCTCATTATTTTCAGTCATGGCCACCTGGGAATCCTTCAAGGATGCTATTAAGGAATAATACTACCCTGTCGGAAGTTATGATGACCTGTATACCAAATGGACCACACTGCGGAAAGAAAGAGACCAAGCAGTGCTAGATTTCAAAAATATCTTCCATAGCTTGTGCACCAAGTTGGGTATCAAAGATTCAGAGTGAAATCTGGTGCTCAAGTATCGCGGTGCTATGCATAGATACATCTATAATGAAATGTAATTTATGGACATCTCATACTTGGGCGCGGCCTACCGATATGCCATCAAAATTGCGAAGAAGCTCAAACAAAAGATGCGGAAATTTGGGCTTGCGAATTCATCACAACAAAATCCAGGAAAGGGCGGCCCCAACCCACTGATCAAAGGAAAGAGAACAGATGGACAGTATCAAGACAACTAGTCCAAGACACAAGCAAAGAAGGACACTGGAAAGACAAAGAAATATACCGGGAAGTGGTGCGACTTTCATAAGATCCCTTGGCATAACACTTCTAACTGCCGCTCAAAGCAGTCACTAGTGGCCGAAGTGAAAGCCTATGAATCAAATGCAGATTATGACTCTGAGCCAGAACCAAAAAGGGGAATATGGATCATTGACATAGAACCCAGTGCCACCTTTGCTACCACCAAGCTCCAACTTGGTGAACCGGATGAGCCAGAAGAAGGAGAGCGCCTCTTCCATTCAAAGATGTGGGTAAAAGGCACCCCGCTGCACTTCATAATTGATAATGGTAGCCAGAAGAATCTCATCTCAACAGAGGTCCTCAAGAGGTTGGCCCTGCCAACAATGTTGCACCCACAACCGTACACCATTGGATGGCTTCGCCAAGGAAGCGATCTCCGTGCCAGCCAATAGTGTTGATTGTCGTATGGCATCAAGCACTTCAAGGACAAGGTATTGTGTGATGTTGCTCCTTTCAAATTTTATGATGTTCTTTTGGGCCAACCTTATTTATGGAAATGTCATGTTGTATATGAGTATAGGCCTTGTAGTTTTATTATTACTTTGAACAAGAAATTGTACAGGATACCCGAGGTAGTCCCACCTAGTGATATTTCCTTGATCTTTGCTAAGTAATGCAGGAAGGTCATCTCTCAAATGGGGAAGTTTGTCTTCTTTGTGATTTGCTCTCAGAATAAGTGAAAGATCACAACCACATCCAGAGTCTCTGTGGCCAACATCTCCACATAGCAGAAGCAAGTAGATTAGGTCATGGAAGAATACTCAGATATCTTCTCCTCACCTATAGGGGTACCTTTGCACTACCAGGTCAAGCACCCCATCGATCTGACCGTCGATGCACTGCTACCCAATGGGCCAGTCTATCGTCACTCTTTGTTAGAGAATGAGGAGATCAAGTGACAGATCCAAGAACTGCTCCACAAGGGTTACATCCACCCCGGCTCATCACCTTGTGGGAGCCCAATCATGCTGGTACATAAGAAAGATGGAACCTGGTGACTCTGTCTTGATTACAGGGATCTAAATAAAATCACAGTCAGAAACTAGTACCTGATTCCCCAAATCGATGAACTCCTTGATCAAATCATGTGGAAAAAATACTTTGGTAAGATTGATCTAAAGTCTAGCTACCACCAAGTCCCGATAGAACAAACAAATGTATGGAAGACCACCTTCAAGTCAAAGGAAGGCCTTTTTGAATGGTTGGTCATGCCCTTTGGTTTGACAAATGCTCCAACCACTTTCAACAGGATGATGGATGATATCCTACGACCATTCACCAATACTTTTGTAGTGGTGTATCTGGATGACATTCTAATTTACAACAAGACTTGGGCCAAATGCTTACATCATATTCAGTAGGTTCTGCACACCCTACGACAACACAAGCTATACGCCAACTTGGAAAAATGCTCCTTTGGCATGGACAAGGTCCATTACCTGGGATACATCATTGATCAGCATCGAATACATCTAGATCCATCCAAGATCCAAGTCATCTGTGACTGGCCAACCCCAATAACACTCATTGAGATTCAGAGCTTTTTCGGCCTTGCCAATTTCTACCGCAGGTTCATGTTGGGTTTCTCCCATATTGCATGGGCCCTCAGCCAAATAAATAGAGGTGGTGGTAAGGATAAATTTGTGTGGGGTCGGTCCCAAAAAAAATCATTCGATGATTTAAAGAGGTGCTTGTGCTCAGCCCCAGTACTTTCACTATCAGACCTGCAACATCCTTTTAAGATTGAGACATATGCTTTAGACTATGTTGTGGGTGTCGTTCTCATAAAGCATGGCCACCTCGTGGCCTATCATAGTGAGACACTCTCAGATATTATCCATAAGTATCCTACTTACAACAAATAAATGTACTCCATTGTGCAATTATGCCGCCAGTGGAGACATTACATTCTTGGGAAGGAGACAGTCATCCACACTACTCATAAGCCACTGCAGGTCATGCAGATGCAGGGAAAATTGCAGAATGACCACCATCAAAAGTGGTCCACATACTTGCAGCAATTCCACCTCAACATCAAGTATAAAACAAAAATTACACCATGGTGCTAGACTCTTGCGGCCATGAGACATATGGATGGCCCCAACTCTATGAGATAGACCCTAACTTTGCCACCACCTACCAAATGTTGGGTGCAAACGCAGTTGTCGATAATTTCCATCTTCATGATGGGTTATTGTGTAGTCTGGGCCATATCTATGTTCCATCAAGTGAGTGAGTGAAGCTGATCTGGGAAGCCCACTAAAGTCGGGTGGCAGGACACTTTGGTGTTGAAAAGATAGTGGCGATGCTACAAAAAAATTTCTATAGGCCAAAACTTTGATAGGAGGTCAACAAGTATATTAGGTCCTGCACTGCTTGCACTATTTCCAAACCGACCACTAAGAAACAGGGCCTGTACACCCCTCTTCCTACTCCTGATAGGCCATGGGAATCCATCTCAATGGACTACATGTCATGCCTCTCATCCACCAAGTGGGGAAATGAGTTTGTTTTTGTGGTTATTGATCACTTTTCTAAGATGGCAATTCTGGTTGCCTGCAAGAAGAGCATCACAGCAAAGGCCACTGTCAAGCTCTTCTTTGAACGAGTCTGGGTACATTTTGGAATCCCACAAACCATTTTCTCATATCGGGATAGTCGATTTCTTAGCACATTCTAGTTGAGCTTCTAGTCACTGCTGGACACCAAGCTCACCAAATCCACGGTCTTCCACCCCCAGACAGATGACCAAACTGAGGTTATAAATAGAATGATTGTGCATATCCTTCACATGTATAATTCAAAGCACCCTCGCACATGGGATGAGAGCCTTCCCTATGTCCAACATAGCTACAACCGAGTTTTGTATAGCTCAACTGACCGCATCCCCTTTCAAGTGGGGTTGGGATTCCAACCATTGGTACCCATAGATGTTGCACTTACCCTTGTGTTCACCTCGACCAACTCATCTCCTACTCTAACTGAAGCTGACAAAGCCACCTAGTTCATTGAGAAGATCCAGCACATCCACCAATAGGTTCAGGATATCCTATAAAAGTCCAATGACAAGTAAAAATAGTGCCATGATCAACATCGGGTGTCGCATAAGTTTCAGGTGGGAGACAAAGTTTGGTTTCACTTGCAGAAAGAATTCCTTACACAACCCCATCGAAAGATTCAACCACTATGTTATGGGCCATACACTATCACCAAGGCCATGGGGGATAATTCTTTTGAGCTCAACATTCATCCTTTCCTTAGTCTGCACCCAGTGTTCAACGTGGATCTCCTTGACCCATATTTCCCACCATTATTGGACACCTCAGAAGTTGCAGAACAACTAATGCCAATAGAGCTCAACCCTGATTTCCTAAAACAAGCATCCAATGATCAGATTGTGGACAGACAGATCGAGGGCACTCGACAACAAAGGATCCAGCTTTATCAAGTCATCAATGTAGGGCAGCTCCTACACCAAGGAAAGTGGCTCACCTGGGGCCAAATTCAGCAGAAATTTCCTCATCTAATGGGGGACCTCAACGCAATGGAGACCATTTCTTATTAAGGAGGGAGGATTGATCTAGATGGATATCGGTGGCCACCCACCTTTTCCAGCTAGCTCAAAACAATTTTCTAACAATTTTGGCAATTTACTATTTTTAGCAATTTTAACTTCCGGGGCCATTTTGACGTCCTAAATGAAGGTTTTTCGGGATCGAGCTCCTCAATTATAGCCAAAGGCATCATTGAATTCTAGTAGGTTATGGACTATAGTTCTTGTTGTGGAAGTTAAGCATGGACAATTCCTCTGCAAGTGACGTTCTCCACACTCCCAACACTTTAATGGTTCCCTTGGGTTGTCCCCAACTTTCTTGACTCCGAGGTTAACTGGTCTACCTTTCCCTTGAGCATTCTAGTTGTTGGAATGAAAATATTTCTTTTGGAATTTCTTTTCCATATTTCAAAAAGGGGCTGGTTGGAATCTTTTCTTCCACTGATTCATTCTGTCTTCCTTCTTTTCCTTCCATGACTTGGGAATTTTAGACCTCTATTTGTACTGATCATAACACATCCGAGCCTTTCTAAATACTTTGTTTAAAGTCTTGGGATTGTCAAATTCAATTTTGTTCATTTATAACTGTGGCAGACAGCTTAAGAATCATTTTATATTTACTTTATATTTACTTTGTCCTCCTTGATGTATGGCACAAATATCAATAATTAAAGAAATTTATTTATCAGATCATCCATGATCATTTGTCCGAGTCTTAGCTCATAAAATTCCTTAGTATTTTTTTGATAATATCCTCCTGATAAATATTGCTTCTCAAAATATTTCTTGAAATATGACCATTCCATCTGTTTATCTTTTAATCCCTTGGCCAATTTCAAGTATTGCCACCAGATAATTGCCTTTCCCTTAAGCTTATAAACGACCATTCTAAGTTTCATGTTACTAGAATAGTTATAAATCTAGAAGTGTTTATTTATATCTAGTAACCATGCTTTAGCCTCTTCACCCGTATTTGATTCTCCATCAAAGGTGGATGGTTTTATCTTCTTGAATTCACCTTCAAGGGGATCCACCTACTTTCTTTTTCTTCCTGTGGATGTTTTGTTTCCTGACGTATTTGTGCCTTCAGAAGAACTATTCTCATTTTTTGTTTCATGACCATAATTTTTAGAGGATATTTTGCTGACTTCTTCCTCCTTGTCATTTTATTTTGGGATATTCTTTGTTAATATGTTGCGCAAAAACACTTCATTTATTTCTTGTTGGTATTCCTGTTCCTTTTTCAACTTTTCATTATTTGCTTTGAACACTTGTAATTCCACGATAAGGTTCCTTGGTGTTTCCAGAATCTGGGTGACTGAAATTCCTTCGTTGTTATGTCCAAGTTATTTAAGAGGTCCTTGATTGGGATTTTATTCAAGTCTCATCTTCTCTTTATTCTATCTTTCCATTATCACAATAGACCAATTTGTTTTTTTTTTGTAACAGTAAACATATTTTTTAGTTTTTCTTTTAACATAAATAAAATAAGCTATACTAATTTTCCCTTTCCCTTAGGTCCAAGTGTTATAACCTTCATCTATGATACAATATGTAATGTATCCCAAATTTCTCAATAAAAAAAAAAAATGTTATGGACATTAAAACACCTTGACTCTTCAAAATTTTCTCAAACATAACTTTATTATCATCGCAATTGTATTAAAAAAATTACCTCTTTGTAATTAAGATGACTGCTATCAAGATAGATATATTATCTCTATCAAGTCATGATATCCAAAGGATTATAGTGAATAAAGAAACCATGGACATTAGACTAGCATATATTCTGTCCATAACGTTTGTATTAATAAATATGATACATGTATTGCTTACAGTATCAACTATAGAGACTATAGTATGTATAACATGACATTGATACTATTCCTATCATTATCTATTTATAAAAGTTGTTTACCAAAAGACCCAACCTATATAAATCCTCACC
>ML779167.1:948084-964693 GCA_009831015.1 Picea engelmannii
CCTTAACATATACCAATATATATATATATATATATATATATATATATATACACACACATTAGATTCAACACATGTTATAAATATATATATCATATTCGTTATATACATGTTGTATATCATGTGAACTATTATAACATTTGTACTATTCCTAGAATTCGTATTCTTATAACATGACATTCCACCTCAATGTAATTCCTTTCATGGCACATTGAAATAGTTCTATGCGTAAACAGGAACAACATAAGCTCAGAAGGAGAACCAAACAACATGTAGAGATTAGAATATCAGGAGAGAGGGCGACAGTGACCGTAGGATCACAACACATAGGACCAACAATTGTCTGATTGAAACAAGGTGCATGAGCCTTAAGGATTTGCGCATACAGGAGAGAGAACTTACCAAAGTTCCAAAGTCTGAAAGTAGTTTGGGACCATCCTTCATCAAGGAGGATAGGTGGCATAAGATCCACAACTCCAGAAGTTCATGGATCAAAAGGAGGTGAAATAGTTGAAGTAATTTGAGATCGTTCATCACTAGGAGGAGAATCTGGCTCATTGATCGTTGGGAGATATGTCTCAATCGACCATGAGTTTAGGAGGGATAAAAGTTTTAGATTTGGAATCCCTAAATCCCAGAGAGACGGAGAGCCATAGTAAATTTCAACCATTAGATACAGAGGGATACATGGCGATGGATTGTGAGCTTCGGAGAAATCTCACTTCAAGAATTTCTAGTTGAGAATTGAAATCCCCGAAGTGAAGAGAGCCAAAATAAATTCTTGACCGTCGAATCATCTGAAGTAGATATCAATCGTCAGATCATCCAAAGAATCTATCAAGTATCAGATCATCTGAAGTGAATCAAGGCCATCTGATTCAGAAAAAACATGGCATAAACTTATGGACCCTGGGTAAAGACTCAAAGTAAGCCTCAATCATATGATTCAAGAAGACACATGGAAAAAATCTACATACTTCGAGGGGAAGTGAAGTTTGAGACTTGACATTTTAGAAGTTCGGAGACCTTAAGGAGATCTCGACTGTTGATTGAGGAAGGGGCCACAAAACAATTGATCTAGTTGAAAGGTCAAATTCCTGAAGTAGAGGCAGATCTGTCAATTAGGAAGGACAAGTTACGTGTTGAAAAGTAAAAAATCCTCTGCATGTTTAATCCAACGACATTGATCAAACAAAATATGATCGAAGGGTTGTTGTTTCATCTCATTCTTTCTTGATCAGTTTTGATTCAGTTACACTAACTGAATCATTGTTCCTGAGTAGTTGAATCATTGTTCCTGAGCATTGGATACATGATTCCTGAGAATTTTTTAGATTCTTGACTTCAACATTGGAGATGCAGAGTGTAACCGATGTTGAGAGAAAGAGTAAAAGAAAAATTCTCTGACAGAGAGAGGTTGTTGTTTATCTATAAAAAGTAGTCAAACACTAAGCAATGAATATTACAACATGAACTAAGGGAGAAAATGCAGAGATGAAGAACATAAGCTCGACATAGAAGAAATGGTGAAAATAACAGACAATATGAGAACTTAAGTGCAAGAAGATGCGAGCAGGAATACACTGATGTAGACAGAGAATAACAATGTAGTAGAATAGTGATGAGACTGGTCAACCATTGATAAATATTATATCACTGTAATAAATTTCAGCAAGAAAATATTTATATCTTAGGGAGGTAGCATGGTTCTAGGCAGGACTCTTGTCCTCAGAGTGTCAAGTGGGTTCTTGAACACAGGGAGTTATAGCTTGCATCTGGTTGTATCTAGAAAAACCAGGGTGGTAGGGTGGTGCAAGAGAGAACCATTGTTCTCTGTTATGCAAGTTGGTTCCTGTGTGATTGGAAGTTTGTGCTTCCATCCAGTTGGTGCTCAAACATTCAGGGAGTTGGTGCTTCCTTCTAGTGGGTGCTAGAGAAACCATAGTGTTGGTGCTCTTAGAAATTTGTATCTTGTTAAAGAAGAGGTTGTAGCCTCATTTTAAGTTGGTTCTCAAAGAAATATGATGTGCAGAACTTAAAATACTACCTATCATTCAAAGAAGAAGAGGTTTTCTCCCTTTATGGGTTTCCTCGTGAATATATGTCTTTGTGTATATCATATGTGTGATTGATGTTTGTTATTTCTTTTGTTCATGTCTTGAATAATCTTGATGATCACTTGGAGAAGGTTAATAATATTTTTATAGGCATAAAATAATTTAAGCACATTAACAACAGATTCACGCCCCCTCTCTTAGTTGTCTTAGTAATTCCAACAATTGGTATCAGAGAGGGTTCCTTTTATTTAAAGTTAGATAACTCAGCTGAAACATGACACGAGATGAAGGAACTCCAACTAATAATCCTCCTATGTTTGATGGAATAAATATTTCCTTCTGGAAGGTTAGAATGATAACATACATTATGGACATAGGTGCTGATGATTGCGATGTTGTAGAGATTGGATATACAAAACCTGTTGTGTTAGCTTCCAAAGATGATAAGTTATAATTTAGCTTCAATGCAAAGGCAATAAATTCTATCTTGACTGGGCTTGCTAAAGCTAAATTTGTAAAGGTGATGCAACTTGAATCTGCCAAAGAAACGTGGGATAAACATATTAGCAATTATGAAGGAGATGAGAAGGTAAAAGATGTCAAACTTCAGACACATAGATTTAAATTTGAACAACTAAAGATGAATGGGGATGAAACAATTATTACATATTTTTTAAGAGTTGAGGAGCTTGTGAATTCCATAAAGGGTCTTCGTGAGAATATTGAAGACACATTTTTAGTTCATAAGTTCTTAATATATCTGCCTCATAGATTTAATCCAAACGTTTCTGCAATATAAGAAATGAATGATCTTAAAACATTGCCTATTGATCAACTCCTAGGAACTCTAACTTCTTAGGAAATGAAGAGTAGAAAAGATAAATACAAAACTAGAGAAACATCCTTTAAAGAAAACAAGAATACTGATTCAGAATTATATGATATTGAGGAAAAATTTGTGAGAAGGTTAAATAAAGGATCAGGCAAATACAAGGCAAACCTCCCTTCAAATGTTTTAACTATTGAAAGATAGTTCACCTTGAATCTAAGTGTCCACACAAGAAGAAGGATCAAAGCTCTGAAGGTGAAGAGAAGTACAAATCCAAGAGATTTGGTAAAAAGAAAAGTTTATGTGTAAACAATGATAACTCTTCAGAAGACACAAATAGTGACTCTTCCTGTGAAGATAAGGTTAATGAGTTTATGCTTATTTCCAAAGATTATTATGATAATAAAAGCACATTAATTTATGTTAATGATGACGAATCTGTTTTTGATATCGAAGGTGAACTAATCAGTGCTTTAGAAGAGATTGACAGACTTGAACTTAAGAAGAGAAAACAAAAACAACTGTTGATGCAGTTTGAAAAGAATGGTAAAAATCCCGATGAAGACTTTTCCCTGCTAAAAGTGGATTTAGAAGAGGAAAATAAAATAGAGTACACTCTGAAACAACAGTTATCAGAGAAGAATGAAATATGTGAAGCCTTGGAAGAAGAGGTAGTAAAAACGAAGAAAGAGATGGAGAACTTTAAAGCACTGTATGTCCAAAATATTCCATGTATTAAAGCTCCAGCCGAGCTAAACGACATTATGAGCTAAAAAAGATATCCTTTGTTGAAGACTGGTTTAGGATAAATAAGTGGTTCAAGCAACAAATAGATAGAAAGCAAAGAGCTAGTAGAGATGATAAAGTTTCAAGTTAGGAGACAATCAAACCATGTGAGTACTCTGCCACAAAAATATAATAAAGACTAGATGATGCATGATTAAAAACAAAGATATCATAATATGGAGGAACAGATTCCAAGAAGAAGGCCATCCTTCTGGTACCAAAATTTCTTCCATGGTTATTGTTTTTACTTCTCTAATTTTGGTCATAAGATTCCAAATTTTCAAATTAAGTTTAGAGACATGCAATTGAGGAGATCAAGAAATAAACAAAATTTGCAACATAGAAGTAAACAACCAATGAGTAGACAAAGTTGCACCGACCACTTTGATGTATTGAACAATGAGCTTGAATGCTATAACTGTCATAACTTCAGCCACAAAGATGCAAACTTCCATCTAAAGAATTACAAAGTAGATCCAAGTATAAAAGCCTTAGCTATAAATGCGAGCACATTGAAAAAGAAAGATAGTGAAAAATGTGGTCTAGTACTTTCAGATCAAAGACAAAAGAACCCTAGTATATTGACAATGAATGTTCCAAACACATGACTGGAGACAAAAGTAAGTTTATGTCTCTAAGTGAAAGCAAAACAGGAAATGTAACCTTTGGAAAATATGCAACAGGAAAAATCAAAGGTAAAGGAATGGTAAGTCTAAGTAATAGCAAAGGGAAAGCTCAATATGTGTTGTTTGTAGATGGTCTAAAACATAATCTGCTTGGTGTCAGTCAAGTTTGTGACAAATGATGTAAATTTGTTTTCACTTCTAAATATTGTAAAATACAATCTGTGAACTCAGGACAGTTGATTGCAAAAGGCATAAGAACAGAAAACAATGTCTATGTTTTGAAAGAAGATAAATAAGAATGTCACTTAAGAAAGTATGATGAAAGCTAGTTATGGAATAGAAGACTTGGAAATATAAATTTTGATCATTTAATCAAAATTATAAATAGTGGGGCAGTAAAATATCTTCCAAAAATATCAAATCCATATGATTTTGTAAGCAAACCTTGCCAAATAGGAAAGCTCACTCGGACACAGTTTAAATCTAAGAAATTTTCATCAACAGAGAAATCTCTTCAGTTAGTACATATGGATTTATGTGGACCATAAAGGAAGTTAGGTACGGGAAAATAAATTTACTTTATGTCGATTATTGATGATTATTCTAGACTAAAATGGGTTGCCTTTCTGAAAGAAAAATATGAAGCATTTGAAAAATTCAAAGTGTTTAAGGCTCTGATTGAGAATCAAATAGGAGAAATATTGAAGGCAGTAAGGTCTGATATGGGAGGAGAGTTTAGTTCAAGGGACTTCAAATAGTTTTGTGATAAACATGGGATCAAAAGAGAGTATTATATTCCAAGCACTCCAAAGAAAAATGAAGTAGTTGAGACATAGAGTAGATCAGTCCAACTGATGGAAATATCAATGATGAATGGAAGGAATATTTATCAGACATATTGGGTAGAAGAAATTCATACAATTGTACATATTCTTAACAAATCTCATCTTAGGCCACAAAGTGACAAGATTCCTTATGAATTATGGTTTGGAAGACATTCTTCAATCAATAATTTTTAAGTCTTTGGGAGTAAGTGTTATATCAATAACAATGATGAAACTATTGGCAAATATGGTGAGAGGGATGATGAAGGTATCTTCTTAGGGTATTCTACAAACAGTAAAGGATACAAATGCTATAATAAGAGGCTACATAAATTGGTTGATTGTATTGACATAAAGCTTGATGAAGAAATTTTGGTACGAGATGTAAGCAGTGTTGAATCAAGAACAAAGGATATAGTTGAAGATGAAGATGAACATGTCCATGAATTAGAAAGAGAAGAATCTAAGTTAGATAAAGATACAAATACTCAGACAGAGTCAAATCAGAAGACAACATCAAATCCTCCCTCCAATATTACTCGAAAGAATCATCCTGCAAGTCAGATAATTGGTGAGAAAGACAAAGGTGTACAAATCAGGAGATGGATAATGAAATAAACTAAGAAATCACATATATACTTCATATCCATGGTGGAACCCAAGAACTTTAATGAATCCAGTAAAGATGTACATTGGTTAAAATCAATGAATGAGGAATTGGATCAAATTGAGAAGAACAACACTTGGTAGCTTGTTCCTGGACCCGCATATAAGAATGTAATTGGCACCAAATGGGTGTTTAAGAATAAAATGAATGAAAAAGGACAAATTATTATGAATAAAGATAAATTTCTCTGTAAGGGGTATGCACAAGTTGAAGGACAAGATTTTGATGAAACCTTTGCACCAGTTGAAAGATTGGAACCATCACAATATTTCTTTCTTATGAATGTCATAAGAACTTTAAAGTATATCATATGGATGTTAAGTCAACATTTATTAATGTATATATATAAGAAGATGTATATGTGAAGAAACGTGAAGGATTTTCACTGACAGGTAATCCTGAATATGTATGTAAGTTAAAAAAGGAATTATATTAACTAAAACAGGCACCGTGAGCATGGTATTATAGACTGGACAAATTTATAAAGGACATAGGGTTCAAGAAAGGTATTGTTGATATTAATATAGACATTAAGTCTGAAGGTAATGATTTATTAGTTATTTTGGTTTATGTAGATGACATTATTTTTGGATGTACCAATGACCCTTCAATTCAGTGGTTTGCTAATTATATTAAAACTGAGTTTGAGATGTCCTTGATAGGAGAACTGCCATATTTTCTTGGTTTACAAATCAATAAAATTTTTGTAGGGCTATCTATCTCTCAAGAAAAGTATTTGAAAGATATGTTGAAGAATTTTCAGATGGAATATTCCTCTCTTGTTAGTACACCTATGGTGGTTGGTTGCAAGCTTAGTAAAGATGATATTTCACGTGATGTTGATCAAAGAACGTATCGATCAATGATAGGTAGTCTTTTGTACATCACAACATCATGTCCTGATATAATGCAAGTTGTTGGAATGGTAGGTCATTATCAACCTTCTCCTAAACAAAGTCATTTAGCAGTTGTCAAAAGGATATTAAAATATTTGGAGGCTACAATGAATTATGGTCTCTGGTATCCTAGAAATCAAAATTTTCAATTAACTCCATATTCAAATGCTGATTGGAAAAACTGTTTGGATGTGAGAAAGAGAACCAGTGGAGGTTCATACTTCTTAGGTGATTTTTTAGTAGCATGGCTTAGTAAGAAGAAGGGATCTATTTCATTATCAACTATAGAGGTAGAGTACATTGCTTCTTCTACTTGTTGCACTCATATCTTATGGATGATACAAACTCTTTCATATTTGAAGGTAACTTATACTGATCCCATTCCACTTCATTGTGATGACACCATTGCCATTAGTGTCTCAAAGGATCTTGTTCTCCATTCAAAGACTAAGAATATACCAATAAAGTATCATTTTCTCAAAGATCAGGTTACAAACAGAGTTGTTCAGCTGTATTATATTCCCTCCATAAATCAGATAACTAATATCTTCACTAAACCTCTTGCACAAGATCAGTTTCAGTATCTATGCCAAAACTTGGGCGTGACCTTGTTATCAATTTAAAACAATATATCTGATCAGGTGGAAAGTGCTCATAGTATATATGATCAGGGGGAGAGTGCTTATTGTATCTCATTTCAGGGGGAGAATAGAGTCACTCTCAGTTTTTCTTTGACATTGATGTCAAAGGGAAAGAAAAGGTGTGGTCTCGATGTTATAGTTGGAGGTCTAAGAAGAATAGTGCATCCTTTCAGAGTTTCCATCAATGCCAAAGGGGGATATTGTTGGCATGTTGTATAGGAAGAGTGTGCTTTTCATTGATGGTAAGAACAACAACGACGATGGAAAACAAGAACAACATAAGCTCATAAGGAGAAGAAAACAACAAAAAGAGGTCAGAAGCTCAGGAGAGAGGGTGACAATGACTGTAGGATCACAACACAGAGGACCAACAACCATCTGATGAAAAAAAGGTGCATGAGCCTTAAGGCTTTGCACACACACGAGAGAGAAATTACCAAATTTCTGAAGTCTTGAAGCAGTTTGGGACCATCCATCATCAAGGAGGATAGGTGGCATAATATCCACAACTCTGAAAGTTCATGGATCAAAAGGAGATGAAAGAGCTGAAGTAATTTGAGCTCGTTGATCATTAGGAGAGAAGTTTTATATTTAAAATCCCTAAAGAGAAGATATCTAGAGAGTCAGAGTAAATTTCAATCATCATATCGAGAGGGATACATGGCGATGGATCGTGAGCTTTGAAGAAATCTCAATTCAAGAATTGAAATCCCTGAAGTTCAGAGAGCTGGAGAGATGAAATAAATTCTCGACTATCAAATCATCTGAAGTAGATCTTAGTCATCATATTGTCCAAAGAATATCTCGAGCATTAGATTCTCCAAAGTGAAGCTGGGTCGTCTGATCCAGAAAAGACGCGGTGTAACTTGTGGAATCCGGGTAAAGAACCGAAGTAATCCTCAACCGTCTGATTCAATATTACATGTGGCATGAATATTCATACCTTGAGGGGAAGTGAAGTTTGAGACTTGATATTTCAGAATTCCAGAGACCCGGAGGAGATATTGAATGTTGATCACAAAAGGGGCCACAAAACCATTGATATGGTCAAAAGGTCAAATTGAGGAAGTAGAGGCAGAGTCATCGATTAAGAAGGAAAGGTGTCTGTAGATCATTGACTCTAGAAGAATGGCGTATGAAGGAAATCAATGTTTGAGATTTGAAATTTTCGGAGCCCGGATCACGAAGTAAATCACATTCGTTGATTTAGGAAGGCTAGATCTGATTTGTAGACTTGAGAGGATAAATCTGAACCATCCATTGAATATCACTACCAAGATTGTGATATCAATAGTCCCATCGCATTGCAGGGATTGAAGGTGAACCAAATTTAAAAATTTAAGGGTGGGTTTCAATCTAAACCACAGTTTTGGAGAAAGGACACGTAGAGGCTCAAGGTAAATTGAAGGGAAAAACTTAGTTTGATATCAAACCTCCTTTCGTCGCGCCCGCAATTGCATGGTCACATGATATCATCAGCCAAGGTCACATCAACGAAATATAGGAGAAGGAGCTAGCACTGCTAGGCTCCACATCTGAGGTTATGTATTGAAAAGTCAAAAATCTTGTGTGTGTATAATCCAACAACACTAATCAAACTGAATCTAATCGAAGGGTTGTTGTTTCATCTCGTGAGTTCTTGATCAGTTATGATTCAATTACATTAACATAATCATTGTTCCTAAGCATTGAAGTCATGATTCCTGAGTGTTTTTTAGATTCTCGACTTGAGCGTTGGAGATGCAGAGTGTAATGGATGTTGAGAGTAGGAATAAAAGAAAAATGTCATGATAGAGAGAGATTGGTGTTTCTCTGTAAAAAGTAGTCAAACTTTGAGAAATGAATATTGCAACATGAACTGAGGAAAAAAACGAAGAGATGAAGAACATAAGATGGATAGACCAGAAATGGTGAAAACAATAGACTGTACAAGAACTTAAGCACAAGAATATGTGAGCAGGAAGACACTGATGAAGGTAGATCAGACCAGTGTAAAAGAACAATGATGAGACTGGTAAGCCATTGATAAATACCATATCATTGTAATAAATTTCACCAAGCAAAGATTTATATCTCAGGGAGGTAGGGTGGTGCTAGGGAGCACTGTTGTCCTCAAAGTTTGAATTGGGTTCTTGAACACAGGGATTTGTAGATTTCATCTGGTTGCACCTAGAAAAAGTAGGGTGGTAGGGTGGTGCAAGGGAGAACCATTGTTCTATGTTATGTAGGTTGGCACATGTGTCACTGGAAGTTGGTGTTGGAACACTGAAGGAGTTGGTGCTTCCTTTCAGTGGGTGCTAGAGAAACCAGAGAGTTGGAGCTCTCAGAAAGTTGCATATTGTTAAAGAAGAGGTTGTAGCCTCATTTTGAGTTGGTTCTCAAATAAATATTATGTACATAACTTAAAAGACTACCTATCATTCGAAGAAGAAGTGGTTTTATCCCTTTATGGGTTTCCTTGTGATTATATGTCTCTATGTATATCATATGTGTGATTGATGTTTTTTATTTCTGTTGTTGATGTCTTTCATAATAATTATGATCACTTGGAGAATTTTAATAATATTTTAATAGGCTCAATATTGTTTAAGCACAGTAACAATTGATTCGCCCCCCCCCTCTCAGTCGTCTTAGTAATTCTAGCAATTGGTATCAGAGAAGGTTCCTTTTATTTAAAGGTAGATCAGTAAGATTAAACATGAAAATCCATGAAGTAACTTCAACTAATAATCCTCCTATGTTTGATGGAACAAATTTTTCCTTCTAGAAGGTTAGAATGAGAACATGCATTATGGCCTTAGATGCTAATGTTTGGGATGTTGTAGAGACTAGATTTACAAAACCTGTTGTGTCGGCTTCCAAATATGTTAAGTTAGAATTTAGCTTCAATGAAAAGGAAGTGAATGTTATCTTGAGTGGGCTTGATGAAGCTAAATTTGTAAAGTTCATGTAACTTGAATCCGCCAAAGAAATGTGGGATAAAATTATTAGCAGTTATGAAGGAGATGATAAAGTAAAAGATTCCAAACTTCAGACACATAGATTGAAATTTGAACAACTAAAGATGAATGAGGATGAAACAATTAGTAAATATTTTTTAAGAGTTGAGTATCTTGTGAATTCCATGAAGGGTCCTGGTGAGAAGATTGAAGACACATTTTAAGTTCAAAATATTTTAAGATCTGTGCCTGATAGATTTAATCCAAAATTTTCTGCAATAGAAGAATTGAATGATCTTAAAACTATGGCTATCGATCAACTCCTAGGAACTCTAAATTCTTATGAAATGCGGATTAACAAAGATAAATCCACCACTAGAGAAGCATATTTTAAAGTAGACAAGAATAATGATTCGAAATTAGATGATATTGAGGCAAAATTTGTGAGAAGGCTAAAGAAAGGATCAGGGAAATACCAAGGCAAGCTTCCCTTCAAATGTTTTAACTATGGAAATATAGGTCACTTTGCATCTAAGAATGCACACAAGAAGAACTAGAAATATGAAGGTGAATAGAAGTACAAGTCCAAGAGATTTGGTAAAAAGAAAAGTTTATGTGTAAACAATGTTGACTCTTCATAAGAAACAGATAGTGACTCTTCTTGTGATGATAAGGTTAATGAATTTATGATTATGGAGAAAGAGGATTATGATAATAAAATCACAAGAAGCGATGTTAATGATGAATAAGTTGTGGTTGATATGGAACGTGAACTAATCAGTGCTTTAGAAGAGATCGACAGACTCAGGCTTAAGAAGAGAAAACAAAAACAATTCTTGATGCAGTTTGAAAAGAATGGTAAAAAACCTGATGAAGAATTTTCCCTGCTAAAAGTGGAGTCAAAAGAGGCAAATAAAATAGAGGACACTCTGAAAAAACAATTATCAGAGAAGAAGGAAAGATGTGAAGCCTTGGAAGAAGAGGTAGTAAAAACTAGAAAATAGATGGAGAAGTTTAAAGCATTGTATCTCCAAAATATTCCAAGCATTAAAGCCTCAACCGAACTAAATGTCATTCTGAGAAAACATATATCTCCTTTGTTGAAGAATGGTTTAGGATATGTAAGTGGTTCAAGCAACAAATAAACCTAAATCAAATAGATAGTAAAGATGATCAAGTTCCAAGTCAACATAAAATCATACCATGTGAGTGCTCTGCCACGAAAAGCTAATAAAGAGAAGATCATCCCCGATAAAAAGAAGAAGATATAAGAGTACGGAGCAACAAATTCCAAGAAGAAGTCCATCCTTCAAGTACCAAAATATCTTCCATGGTTATTATTTTTATTTCTCTAATTTTGGTCATAAGATTGCAAATTGTCAAATTATGTTTATGTTTAGAGACATGCAACTGAGGAGATGAATAAATAAACAATCTTTGCAACATAGAAATAAACAACCAATGAGTAGACAAAGTTGCACAAATCACTTTTACCTATTTAACAATGAGATTGAATGATATATTTGTAATAACTTTGGCCACAAAGGTGCAAAATTCCATCTAAAGAATTACAAAGTAGATCCAAGGATAAAACCCTTAGCTAGAAATGCCAGCACATGGAAAAAGAAAGATAGTGAAAAATGTGGTCTAGTACTTTCAACTCAAAGACAAAAGAACCCCTGGTATAATGAAAGTGGATGTTCCAAACACATGACTGGAGACAAAAGTAAGTTTCTTTCTCTAAGTGAAATCAAATCAGGAAATGTAACCTTTGGAAATGATGCACTAGGAAAAATAAAAGGTAAAGGAATGGCAATTCTAAGTAATGGAAAAGGTAAATATCAATATGTGTTGTTTGTAGATGGTATGAAACATAATCTTCCTAGTGTCAATCAAGTTTGTGATAGAGGATGTAAATTTATTTTCACTTCTAAAGATTGTAAAATACAATATGTGAATTAAGGACAGTTGACTGGAAAAGGCATAAGAACATAAAACAATGTCTATGTTTTCAAAGAAGAAAAAGAAGAATGTCACTTAAGAAGTATGATGAAAGTTGGTTATGGCATAGGAGACTTGGACACCTAAATTTTGATCATCTAATCAAGCCTAGAAATAGTGGGGCAATAAAAGATCTTCCAAAAATATCAAAGCCATATGGTTTTGTATGCAAACCTTTCCAAATAGGAAAGATCACTTGGACACAGTTTAAATATAAGAACTTTGCATCAACAGAGAAACCTCTTCAGTTCATACATATGAATTTATGTGGAACATTAGGGAAGGAAGGTATAGGAAAATCAAATTACTTCATGTTGATTATTGATGATTATTCTAGACTGACATGGGTTTCCTTTCTGAAAGAAAAATTTGAAGCATTTGAAAAGTTCAAAGTGTTTAAGCCTCCAACTGAGAATCAAATAGGAAAAATATTCAGTTGATGATAATCAATACATAGTCTCAAATTTTCATCTTTCTTTTAAAAAAGCAAAAGTGGTGCTCCCTAAGGTGAAACACTTGGTCTGATATACTCTTTATCTAACAGTTCTTATAACTAAATTTTCAATTCTATTATTTCGAGTAAACGTATTATATAAGGTGTCTTGGATACCTAGGAAGTTCCAAGTAGTAGATCGATAGAGAAATATATCTCTCTCCTTGGAGGTACTTCCAGTCTTACTTCCACAAATACATCTCGGAACCCATGTAGATATACAACGTCTTCCAAACTTGGTTTGCTTTGTTTCTCTAAGAGATTAGTTACTTGAATGGGATATACTTCACAACCCTTATTAATACATTTCTTAGACTGCATTGTTGATATTTTCCTAACAGAAACTGGTTTTATGATTCCTTGTACTGTTATGTCTGTATTATTTCCATCCTTATACAAAAACAAATTTTCGTAACAATTTAATATCACTTTATGTTTTTCTAACCATTCCATTCTGATAATTATATCATAAGACCCTAAAGGTGATACATTCATATTTAACTTTGTATTCTGACCATTTATATTGAGTTCACAACCAAAAATAAATTTTGTTACCTTTCTTTTTGTCTTGGTTTCTAGTTGTACTAACCAACATTTAACATGTTTTACCTTTTTTATCCTGTTCGATTCTACTAAAGTAGGAGTAATATAGATCAAATTGGATCATGGGTCAATTAATATGGAAATATTTTTATCATGATTTTTACCTCAACTTCCACAATAGTGGATTGATGATCTTCCTACCTACCATCCACAACTTCATTGATCCTATGCATGCTTCTGCCAATATATCCCATTGTTGAAACATGGTGAAGATAATGGATTGAAGTTTTTCCTGATGGATTTAATCATTGAAAATTCTTCCATAGGTGGGGTTCTCCACACTCCCAACATTTCAACGGTTCTCTAGGATCATCCCCTGCTTTCTTAAATCCCAAATTACCTGTTTTATTTCCCCCTTCAGTGTGTTGTGTGTTTTTGTGATAGTCCCTCCTTTGAAAATCCATTGAAATGTCATAGAAACAGGATGGTTGGAAACATTTCTTATTCTAATTCATTTTATCTAGTTTCTTATATTTTCATGCCTTGGGAATTTTAGATCTTTGTTTAGACTGTTCATAACACATTCGAGCCTTCCTAAACACTTCATTTAAATACTTTGGATTATCAAATTCAATTCTATGCTTATAATACTGTGGTAGATAGCTTAAGAACCCTTGTATATTTACCTTATATTCTTTGATGTAAGGCACAAACCTCAACAAATATAGGAATTTGTTTATCAGATCATCGATAGCCATTTTTCCTAGCCACAATTTGTAAAATTCCTTAGTTTTTCTTTCATAATAACTCTCTGATAAGTGTTGTTTCTTGAAATGATTTTTGAATTTTGACCATTCCATTCTTTTTTCTTTCAATCACTTCGCTAATTTGAGGTCTTGCCACCAGATACTCACTTTTCGCTTTAAATTGTAAATGGTCATTCTAACTTTCATATTAATAGAATAATTATAAATATGGAAGTATTTATTTATGTCTAACAACCATGTTTGAACATTCTCACTAGTATTTGATTCTCCATCAAAGGTGAAGGATTTTTATTTTATGAATTCACCTTCCAGGTCATCCAATTGTTTTCTCTTCCTTCCTCTAGATGCCTTGTTTTCTATGATGAGGGTGTCTTCAGAAGATCTCTCCTCTTTTTTTGTTTCATGACTAGATTTCTTGGAGGACTTTTTTCTTACCTCTTCTACTCTTTAATTTTATTTTGGACTCTTATTTTTTACTATATTGTGTAACAAAATTTAATTTATTTCCAACGGGTGTTTTGGTTCCTTCTTCAAATTTTTGTTATCTTCTTTAAACACTTGTAATTCGACGATAAGGTTCCTCATCATTTCCAAGACTTGGGTGGTTTAAATTCCCTCACTATGATGTTCTAGGTCTCTAGTAAGCTCTTTAATTTGATTCCCCTCAAGTATGTTTCCTTCTTCATTATGTGTTGATATTTTCACACAAGACAAATTTTTATGTTTGTAATAGTAAATATGTTTGTTATATTTTTCCTTCAAAAAAATAAAATAAAGATCTGGTTCTTCCCTGAGGTCCAAGCGTTGTAGCCAACAACTCTGATACCATATGTAATGAACCCCAAATTTTACTAAAATAAATCTTTTTGACTAGTGTCTATTGTCATCCAAACTGGTTCATGACACATAAAGACATTTTCTTATAAATATTATTTGACTTTGTGCACATATGATTTTTCACTCTATTGGATTATCCATTCTAAAAGAATGAAGGATATTTAAAACCCAAAATATATCTTACTGTTATAGTCCATTAAATCACAATGTTCTTATTAGATTAACTCATAACCTAATTTAACATGAACTATGAAACCGTGCTAATATATTAGATTCATACATTTATATTGTCAAATTTGTAGCTATGATTGTCAACGTCCATAGCATAAGTACTAGGGTTACAACATATCCATGTTATCCACCTTATATCAGTGTAGCAACTATGTTATAACAAAAAACCTGTAAATGATGTAACCCTTAGCAGCAAGGTTAAAACACTAGTGGACATAATGTTAAACTAGGATACATAACTATCACTAACCATAATCTACGCGTTGGGGTTATAACATACCCATAATAATACCACACTACCGTAGTGTAACAAAATGTATTTTAAACAATCTATACGATGCACACATTTTCCACTAAGTTATAACCCTATGGAAATGCTAAATTTTTCCACCCAATCCAAGGTTATACGCATAAGATACAACATTAAAGTGGTTTGAGAATCGTATTGAGGCAGATGCCAAGCCATGGTCTGAATCTAGGTCATTAGAGCTTGTAGGAAATTAAGTTATGGTAGGTCCATTAAAGGTGATATACCTAACCAGTACCCTGTGATCTAACATTATAGGAAATCGCCCAATGTAGGTATTCCACTTCAGTTGAAATCACATCGCAGTGGTGTGGGGTGGCATACCAGTCTCTCTTACCCACTAACAAGGGGCTCAAGGTGTAATTTTGGTCCTTGTAGTCACCTCTTTGGTCTCATTTTCATTGTTTCCTCTTCACAGACGATTTTGGTAGTGCTCAACGATGTTGAAGAATGGAGGCAAAAGTGCGCTGGTAGGGTTCTCCATAAGAATGGGTAAGTAAACCACATGCTCTGTAAAAAAAACTTGTAAGGGGTTTTCTAGTGACATGTGTTCTCTGTGCAAAAAGAAGTATTCTCTATGTAATGTTTTCTTTGGTGCAACATGTTCTTTTTGGTTCTATGTCACATTCCTTGTGAGTTTTGTTTGATTTTTGGTTGAAACCACATATTTTTTACACCTTTGTATATGTTTTTTTTATAGGTTCCACTCTGATAATTGTTTCAGTTGTTTATTATGTTTATTCCCTTAAGTTTTATCAATCAGGTTGACTGTATTTCTCCTCTATTAAATTTACATCCTCAATTCGTGCCCTTATGGATTCTTGTTATCAGACTAATTGGTAAGTTCAGACACAAAAATATCTCCCTAACTTCAATAGGAAACTAGAACAAAACAAGACATAATACATAGTTCACCTTAAACTTCATTGTCATATAACCTAGTTTAAAGAGGCATAAGTGACCTACCTTTTAAATCATGATTGATCCTTGCTAGTGTCATCCTTGTAGTTCCTTCTTTGAGTTTGCGAGATAGTGAACCTATTTTAAGAAACACATACCAACAAAGAGAGAGGATACAAAGATATATATATATATATATATATATATATATATATATATATATATATATATATATATATATATATATATATATATATATATATATATT
>ML779167.1:971088-993836 GCA_009831015.1 Picea engelmannii
GACATTGACTCCTAGTACTAGCTATCACCCTCAGACGGATGGTCAGACTGAGATAGTCAACAAATGGGTGGAAGGTTACCTCAGAAATTATGTAGCAGGACAACAGAAAGCATGGGTCAGATGGTTACATTTGGGAGAATATTGCTACAACACCACCAAACATATGTCCATTGGCATGTCACCTTTTAGAGCATTATATAGCTATGATCCTTTATCATTTGTGTAGATTTCATTTGGTGACAGCAGAGCTCCGATGGTACAAGATTGGATACAGCAGAGGCAAGACATCCTCAGGGAACTTAAGGATCATTTACAGAGGGCGTAAAACCAGCAAAAGGTCCAAGTAGACAAGCACAGATTTGATCGTAACTTTGAGGTTGGTGATTTAGTCTATTTGAGGTTGCAACCATATAGACAGGCCTCCATTAAAAGAAGTGGAGCGGAGAAACTGCATCCACGTTTCTTTGGAACTTACAGAGTCAGTAGGAGGATAGGGGCAGTAGCTTATGAGCTGGAGCTTCCACAGGGTAGCAAAATTCACAACGTCTTCCATGTCTCATGCCTTAAGAAATCCCTTGGTCAACATGTCAGTCCTATTAAAGCATTACCTCCCATGGATGAGGAGGGACAACTTGTTTTGATTCCAGAGGAGGTGTTAGAAGTCTGAGAGAAGAGGCTCCGAAACCGAAGCATCAAGGAGTATCTCATCAGGTGGAAGGATTTACCCATTGAGGATGTCACTTGGGAGCAGGAGCATGTGGTTAGAGAAGCAGGTTTGGAATTGCTTGAGGACAAGCAATTTCAAGCAGGGGAGACTTTAATGTCCCCCACCTCTTAGAGAGGTGAGGAGGAGACTCAGTGGCCTGGGCACCCCCACTAGGTCATAGTCTCACACTGAAGGGGGGGAAAGTCAAGAAGTTAAAAGTTATATTTTTAAGTTGACTTAAGAAAGAGAAAGGATAAAGGAGTAATAGATAACTCAACAAAAGAATAGAATATTAACCCTGGGCGTTAACCTAACTCAACAGAGAATTAGAAGGAAAATTATAAGTAAGAGGTTGGGGTGCACCTATTACTCATTCTGGTTTTGGATTAGCATTTTCTATTGCTCTTGAGTATTCAGTTTGGGGGTTTTGTTGTACAAACACTTGGGAGAAACTCAGTGGTGAAATATCCACTCACCTTGTTCCACAGCTTGGTCTTGAGGATGAAAGACTCCTCCACACCATTCTAGTCTCAGGGCCAGTTTATCGAGGGAGGTTCGATCCATCTTATCCTGAGGGCCTAGGGTCATTCCGACAGTTGGGTTTTGTTTGCAGGGGAATGACCATCAGTTTGAGGGATTTTCTGGAGGTTTATCATCATTCTACATTTGTCTGCAGATTGGGATGTCACGGAGCCATAGGGGACATCATGTGATTCAGTAAAACTCAGATCTAGGGAGATCTACTTGAGATCTGAGTCTGAAACTTCTATCACGGGATTATCATAGCCCGATCTATATTCTTGGAGAGTTTCAAAGCATTTGGACGCCTCCTTCATCAGCGCCGAACCTGCTAAGGTTTCAGTCATCTAGTGGGGCACACCATTCACTGGAGATTTCAGATCTGCAATGATTGAGAGGGATCTTGGAGATTCGGGCATCTGGGTTGTTCTTACCATCACCCGATCTATATTCTTGGAGAGTTTCATATCATTTGGAGATCTCCTTCATCAGGGTCAAACCAACTAGGGTTTCATTCATCCAGTGGGGCACACCATTCAGTGGAGAATTCAGATCTACGGAGTTCGAGAGTGGATTTGGGAATTTGGACATCTGGGTTTTCCTTGCAGTTGCCCGATCTATCATTTGGCATATTTCTCGGGATGATTGGACACTTTTGGTAGCAGGGAAGAATTACTCAGGGCTTCAGCATTCTAGCAGGACGTGGCACTTTCCAGCTTGGAGGTTGAGTATTAGTACGGCTCATATCTTCTTGATTTAGTATTCATTGTATATCTAGCCTTTGCTGGCTCATTTTGTATTGTCAGGAGCATTTTGTAGCAGCTCATATCTATTGCTTGTACGACCATCTGAGGTTTATTCCAGATCGGCCATCTATTGTATTGATCTTACATTGCTCATAATAAAAAGGTCATATCTTTTCTTGTGCTTCTACATCTTGAATATATTGTGATCTTCGTGTGTTGATGAATCTTGTATACACTTAAAAACTCAATAAATTAGTAGTAGTTAGTGATTCCAAGAAAGAATTTGGCTTGGGATCATTACACCGCCCATAGCTCGTCACCTAACCAAATAACTATATTTTTGGCATATAAAAGAAGGTGTTGGGGTCCCATTCCAAGGAGAAGCATGAAAGTAGTGAAACTCTTGCCATTTCATAATTCCCCCCTTGCCCTGAGAAATTGCAACCATATTGTGAGTTTTGAGCTAGAATTCCTTATTCTTGCCCTTTTTCCTCATCCATAAACCTATGCCCATTCTCTAGAGAGAAGTGTGAGAGAAGAAGGATATGTGGAAGCAGTTGGAGCTTAGTGAAGAGGAGACCAGGACTGGTTTCAAGGAGTAGTCGTCGATCTCGTTTTGTAAGTGACTTTGTGATATTAATATAAAGAAGTACTTTTGTCATCCTGCCATATGATGTGTTTAATCTCTATGATTGATTTACATTTAGTTATGACATCTAACCCACTAATTACTATATATAATTCATGTTCGTAGTTTCTTGTGTGTTTTTTGGTGAATGCAGGTCAAACGTTGGAGGATATTTGCAGTCGAGAAGTGACCAAACGTATTGGGATTGACACCGGATGCATATTTTAAGGTAGGAATACCGAATCCCTATACTTTGTACTTTATACATGGATGTGGGGTATTGTTGGGATAGTTGTTAAAATTGTAACGACCCAAATTGGATACATGTTTAAAGATTATAAAGTAAAATTAATTAAAATAAATTAATTATGGTTAACTATGTAATAATTCAAACTACAGATCACATTTAATGACCTGTGAAATAAAATTAAAAGATAAATGAAAAATGATATAAAAATGGTGGCGTATGTAGAGAGGGGTAGCCATGGATCCCGAGAAGATAAAACATTAACTCATGACGAAGGACGGATGGTGGTTGAAGGAGTAACTGCAGGAATCGGGAAGGAGGAATAAGGGGGGAAAAGGAGGTGGACGTGAGGGGGATGATTAGTCGACAGAGGAGGGATCCTGAGGATGGCAGTTTTGTGATGGGAAGAGATTTTTTGAGGACTTTTGGACTTGCTGTGAGCACAGAGTTTTTGACACTGTGGCTTTTGATCAAGGGAGGCACTGATATGCTGGAGGTTTTGGGCACGGAGGGCCAGGATATCCATTGATATCCTGGAGCTAGGTAGTTTTCCTAGTTAGCAGGGAGGACAATAGTTTTGGGAAGTCATTTTCCTATTTGTGGCAGGACTAATCTGAAGAGCAGGTAGCAGGAACACAACAGCAAGGCACAGAGACAACAACAATTAGCATCAGAACCATGTACTTTGTTAAGTTATGTATTTATTTCCTTCTGTCATGAAATCAGTGTTTATTGATAAATCTAATTTATTGAAGTTGTTGTTATGAGAGTCACTATTATGCTAAGAAGTTATTGTTTCAGTTTACCTAATAAAATGTTTATGAATCTTAATGATGTTTAGAAGTATATGGGCATTACAAAAATTATGATACTTTAGACGATTATCTCTGCTTGCACTTTAGAGCCCTAGTGTAGTCCATAGGGGGGTTTTCCCACTATAGCAGAATTGGAGACCATACTGGAGAGCCTCTAGGATTTTTAGGGAATTTTTTATTTTGGGTGTCTTTAATTAGTTTATTCACTATTTCTTGAGTTTCTGTAAGTTTCTGTCTCTTTAAGGGATTCTGGTCTTCCATAGCAGTACTCCCTAGCTGGTTTGTTTGACTGTTAATTTTTATTTTTAGAGAATTCACAGAGGTGTATGTGGCCTGCAATGGGTCTGCACACATACATGCAAAAACTATATTTGGACAACCAACATCCATATGCAGGTTGTTGAAGTATCAGTCGCGTGCCTATGTCAGGAAAATCTTTTTTAAAGAAGAGGAAGTCATCCTCTTCCCTGAATGAAGCCATATTTATCAGAGGTTTTGTTGATTTAGTCCTAGTCTTTGCTTCTTCCAGTCTTTGGCCTAGGTCTGACAATAATTAGCTTTTTATTTATCAAGATTTCTTGTTTTCTTGATTATGGTTTGAGACAAGTTTCGTGAGTTTTTTCTGATTAACTTGTTTACTATTGTCAGTAATTATCTGCGAGCCACAGTAGACCATAATTTGGTTTCTGGTCTCGTCTTGTCTTCACTTTTCCCTTTTTACTTTCTTTAGAGGAAAAAAAAGAAATCATTTTCAAGTTTCTTATTTTGGAGCATAAAAAAAATAAATATGTTTCCAGTTTCTTGTTTCGTTAAGTAGTTAGATTAGTTGCTTTTTCAGGAAGAAGAGTGATTTATTAAGTTTTTTACGGAATACTTAGGACTTTAAGTATCTCGTAGTCGAGTGAAATATAGTTTTGAGTTTTTCTTTTAAAAATATATTAGAGATAAAAGTTAGTTAGAAAAGTTGGTTAAAGAGTGTTTAATTTGCAAATCTTTGTTTGTTGAAAAAGCAGTAATTTTTTTCCAGCATTTCTTCTTCTCTTTCAAATCTTTACAAACCCCATCATTTTCATTTATGTTCCTTTGACTTAAGATAAACCACTTAAAATTAATGTTGAATTAAAGTTAATCAGACTTTGTGTTTGTAGGGTCCATTAACTAGATTAGGCTAGAGCCTTGATTTAGGTTGGAGAGGAAACTCTTCAAGGCTATAAAACAAACATAAGAGTATGTGCTAGGGAGTAAAGAAGTCTAGTAACTTGTAAACTATCTGGCACCCCCCTCTAACACAAAGGATAAACATGAGGTCACGTGTGGAAAGGTAGTGCAGATATCCCCTCTAAAGACGAACTAATCGTAGCAGAGGAATGCATATATATGACTTATCTTGGGATTACGTTGATCGCATTTTCTAGGGAGCTTCATGGGTCTCAAATATGTTCGAGGTCCTCAATAATATTTTGGAACACTTTCTTTTGATACCATCAATAGGTTTCAGGCTTGATACCCTGTTGATTGTGGTCCACCCGACTCTTGATTGTACCTGCCTCGTAGTTTTTCATGAGCTGGAAACTTAGTTGCCTTTGATTTTAGGGACTTACATAGGTGACCGCGAGGGTATACCATGGTACCTAGGGCATGCATCATGCCATGATTTGCAGAGTATACCCAGAGGGTGCTTCCATGTTCAAGTTGCACTTGCACTGGTAAGTTTCTCTAGTGTTGGTTATTGTAACTGTTCTTCCAACAAGTAATAGTGGTTTGTTTGCTGCATCTCATAGGAAATTTTTCTTGTGTGTGTTTTGGTATTCAACGTTATAAATTCTTAGTGTGTCAATGATCTTCTCACATAGTGTATGATCAAGAACTCCGCCACTCACGAAGGCTTTCAGTTTTTCCACCAGTTCACTTGGAGCCACTACCGCCACCGCAAAGGTGAAGACTTGACCAGGAAGGGTCATTTGAGGTGACTGGACCATAGGAAGTTGTACCTGAGCCATCTCTGAGAGGCAAACATTAGTTTATGGAGGGAGAAACTATTTCTGACCTTGGAGTGGAATCTCTCAGTCCATATAAATCTCTGATTATTGACTTGTTGGTGCCACTTCTGATACAGATTTCATACAAGAAATGATCGTTAGATAATCCTGCAAGCAACGATTGAGGAAAATGTTGCTACTTCGATAGGGAGTCCTCATAATCCCTCTACGACTACCACAACTGAGGGAATTCACCTGCGAACTCACCTTCGCAAGTCCAGGCCACTATGGTCTCGATCGCCTCTACCTCGGGCAATGGTCTGATTCCATCCATGGTGATGATCACTGCACTATTTACGCAGAGTGTGACAGGGCCTCCGTTTTCATATGGGATTCCCAACTTTGACACAAACTCGGCCCTTTCCTACTCCACCGTACAGAATTTGGGTCTAGGGGTAAGGATCTCAAACACTCCTCTCAAAGGGTCCATGGGGTTCATATACCTTCATCATCTCCCTCGCTCGACGGCGCTCCTCAGTAACCCGTCTGGTCAAACATGAACTACAACCTATCTAGAGAAAGTAGTGAAGGACCTTCTTCTAGTACCACATCGATGGGTTCTTTGTCATTATCTTTGTTTGGCATGCTTGGTAACAACGCATTCTCATCAGCTTCCATATTGGCTGGGGGAAACCCTGGTTTTGGATAAAAAAATCCTGTGCAGGGTACTATTCCTGCACAAGGGGAACACACTTCTCAAGGACCTTGGAATCTGTGGCAGTGATCAATTCCCTCATCAAGGATGTCGACCAAGGGAAACCCCTTCCATGGTGAATGGAACCCTGGGCAAGGCCCAGGACCTATGCCCATCGGATTGATAGGGGACAACCCTTTCCAAAACCTTTGGAACAGTACATTGGGAGAAATCCCTTCTCAGCCCTCAACATCCTACTACGGGAGTCAGTGAATGACATATCAACAAGTGCAACATTTGAATGTCGGCCTAGGCCATGGTTTTCACCATAGCCCAGGTCAGCAACCTAACTTTTCCTAGCAACCTGGTGCGAGCCAAATCCCAGGATCCTATCCTTTTGTACATACTCAACAACCTAAGATACCATTTCTGGCAAATTTTCATTTGCTAGACTTGTCAAGATTATTGAATGACCCTATCTGTCATGATCCATGTTATCCTGCTATGCTGACGAAGTTTCCCTTGGACATTCCAAATTTCAAAGGTAAGCCCAACGAATATCCAGGTGATCATGTGAACACATTTCACCTATGGTTCTCATCCAACTCTTTGAGAGACGACTTTGTCCAGTTGCGTCTGTTTCAACACACTCTTATCAGAATTTCCATGAAATGGTACATCAATCTTAACCGCTCAAGATACTCTACTTTTGGTGAATTGGTAATGGTTTTATTAAACCATTTTTAGTGACCTGTGAGATACGACGCTGGCACACATCTACTGGCCAACTTTGAGCAGACAAAGGCCAACCATATCTCTGATCACATTCGAGAATGGCAACATCGAAAGAGTTTGATTAAAGTACCAGTTCCACCAGCATTCCTGCTGGAATGGTTCCTTAATTCTTTGGTACCCCAACTATGCAAGGACATAGCAACATCGAGGGTATTTTCAGAGGAAGAAGCGATAATGAGAGCTCAACAACTAGAGTTGATTTAATCTCAGTCTGGTTTGTTTTACAAAGTTTTTCCAGATGCGCCATGGTCTATTCTTGAGAAGATCAGACACAATTATGGACCACATGCTAACGACATTTTTGGTTCATTAGAAGAAAATCCCACTGATCCGTTGTCAAACCAATTACAACAATTGTCGATATTGAAAATAGTGGCCAACCCAACTCCTAGTTCGGTTGATCCCCCTGCTCAGACATCGGATGTACATAGCGTGTAATTGATGAACCCAAAGGACAACCAGTAGGCCGAAGGGATGATAAAGCAACGAAAGAAGGGTAAGGGGGATAAGAAACCCAACAATAATGTTGGTTGGGGAAACACGGAGAGAAATAATTTGAAGTATCCATGCAACCTTTGCGTGGAATACGACCCAACTCACCTATTATCTCAATTCATAGAGGCCCAAAATTTATTGGCACAACAACAACCTGTAGTGTTAACAAACCCATTTCCTCATAGGAAATATTTAACTCAAGCCTTTATGAATGTTGATTGAGGCATTTAGGGACCCCCCTTCGTCATCTAGAAATCCCTTGACTTCGAATATATATATGTTGAAAGGTGAAGCTCACATAGCTACTAGGGCACATGATTACAGAACGCCAAGTACTGTCAAAAAGAGTAAAGAAACCAAAAACCCATATATTCCTCTCCATATCGAGAGAAATATGGGTGAAATAATGACACACATCCCAAAAGGGACATTCAAGAAGTATTCACATAATCTAAATGCAAGGGTTGCCCATAACTACTCTGTGGTGGAGGATTTGTCACAAACCCCTTCTGCAATGTCTTCTTTGGAGGTCCTCCAGAGATGCCCTTCATAGAGAAAGGCTATGATAACTGCCTTAGGATATGCTAAGACATGTAATATGAGAAATATCACACTTGATACAACTAACTTGAAGCCTTGTCTCCCACACCATGTCGCATTTCAGATAGTAATGGCTCACCCCATGAAATTTTCTACCAAAAATATTTTTTGTACGGTGGTTGATGAGGTCACCTCGACATGCGTGATGTCAATGTTGTGTTGGAAGGCCATTGGAAACAAAATTTTGTCTCCTTCACCTACTCTTCTTACGGATTTCGATGGTCATTCTTTCATACCACATGGAATCATTCCTTCCTTCCCGGTGCAGTTAGGAGGGAAGATCATGTGCATCAAAGTTGAAGTGGTCGATGTACCTCTTGACTACAAACTCCTATTAGGAACTAGCTTGAAATATGCCACGAATGCAGTGGTTGCCAAAGTTTTTCAAGGTCTTATTGTTTCCACATGAGATTCAAATCATGACCATTGATCAATTGTCTTTCTCCAGACCTGACCCTTCACCGAGGGCATCTATCGTCTCGTTGATTGATAACCCACAGCCTGACATTGTCAACATGGGGGTTGGTTTGTACCCACCTCTCATGGGTACTTTCGATTACCTGCCTCCTTCCAATGATGTCAAAATGATATCGGTTGTCCCCGGCTAGTCTAGGGATGAAATATTTCTAGTGTCGTCATTTTGCACGACCTACTTTAATTATTTATGGATTATTCCTTCCCCATCAACCATGATGGAAGGGACAAGGCCCCACGACATGTTCATTCCCTTGTCCACGACGAAATTTGTGTACTCTATAGTACAGAAAGATTCCACTGACCCTGATCCGACTCCTACATAGCAGTTAGATCTAATTCCTGAGTCTTCCTAGGCTCAAGGTTCCCTTGCCACTACCGATTCCTTAGACTTGGTATTTCCCTATGACAAGGTGATTTTAGAGCCATTGATTGGTCTAGATATACCCTGGGATGATCTCCATCACAGATCATACTTCCTCCCAAAGTTAGGAAGAATAGAGGCAGAAGAATTTGTGTTTACTATGACTGGAGATAGGTCTTGTCCTATCAATCCTTTGGCTACGCACACAGTTTATGCCAAGAGTAATATGGGAACCATCACTAAAAAAATACCTATTAATATATCCAGAACCCATGACATCGTGGAGAATGTCTTAGTCGGAGTAGATTGTTCCCCTGAGAAGATTCAGATCTATACAGATTTATTTAAAGAATTCCATGACATTTTTTCCTAGTGTTACGAGGAAATTCCATGCATTGATCCAAGAATCATCGAACATGAGATTATGACTTACCCTAACGCCAAGCTGGTCTGGATGAAGCTTTGTCTAGTTAATATTCGAGAAGCAGCAACTATTAAGGCTGAAGTAGATAAAATACTCAAAGGTGGTTTCATCTACCCTGTCCAATTGACATAATGGGTCTCGAATCCCATACCAGTCAACACAAATAACGGTACAATTCATGTATGTACTGACTTCCATGATTTGAACAAGGCCTATCCAAAGGATAATTTCCCCACCTCATTTATTGACCAGATTTTTGATGAATGCGTAGGCTGTGAGGTCCTTTCTTTCATGGATGGTTTCTTGAGATATAATTAGATACAGATAAAATGCGAGGACCAACATAAAACAATTGTTATATCTCCATGGGGTACATTTTCTTATCAAAAGATGTCTTTTGGCCTGAAGAATGCTGGAGCCATTTTTCAGCAGGCCATGTCTTTTTCTTTCCACGATATCAAACACCTAGTCGAGGATTATACCAATGATTTAGCATTACGATCTCGTAAGAGAGATAATCATCATACACACCTTCAACTTATCTTTGAGTGATGTCGCTACTTTAAGATTCACTTGAATCCAAAGAAATGTATTTTTTGCGTGACATCAGGTCATCTTCTAGGTTTCATAGTTTCGAAAACAGGGATCATGGTCGATCCTCTAAAGGTTGAGGCAATAACTTAGTTTCCTCCCCCGTGCACAGTCCCTCAACTTTAGAGTTTACAGGGAAAATAATTTTTTCTACGGAGTTTCATCGCAAACTATGCCGATATCACAAAATGGTTCATGTGTTAAATAAAGAAGGATGTTCCTTTCCATTGGGATGAATCCGCTCAACAATCTTTTGAATCATTAAGATGCGCCCTCACATCTTCCCCCCCGCTTCGGCCACCCAATTATAATAAAGATTTATTATTGTACTTGGCCACTACAGATTTGACCATCAACGTGGTCTCGGTTCAAGAGGATGATTTTATTGAAGAGCACATGATTTACTACTTGAGTCGAGGCCTGGTTGGACAAGAACTCAACTACTTTCATGTAGAGAAACTTGTGTTGGCAGCAGTTCATGCTATCCAATAGTTCTGTCACTATATATTGTTTCGCATGACCACCATCATTGTCATTGTGATTCCATTCCAATATTTGTTGACACGACGTGTAATCGACAGAAATATCATTAGATGGATAGTTATACTCTAGGAATTTTACTTGGATTTTGTTCCAGTGAAATCCAAAAAGTCTGTGGTCTTTGTGGAAATCATCTCGAAACTTTCGGTCACGTCAGGTGATGTTATACCCAAAGAGTCACCGATGAAAGGATATATTTTTCTGATTTCATATTTGTACCCCTGGTATGGATATATACTAGTCTATCTCCAAACTTTGAAGTGCCCCACCTCTGCTTCTCGTGATGAGGGTCGACATATATGCCACCAGGAAAAAAACTATCTTATTCTCGAAGACACTTTGTATTGTCGAGGTATAGATTGCATCCTTCGTCGATGTCTCACCTATGAAGAAGAAGAACTCGTTCTTAATGACTACCACACTAGATTATGTGGTGGTCTTTTGTCTGGGCTGGAAACAACCCAAAATATTCTACAATCTGGTTAATATTGGTTGACGTTAATAAAATATTGCATTTAATCGGTCAAGAAGTGCCACCCATGTCATATCTTCTCATGGAAGAGGAGGGCACACCCTTCTCCCATGTTTCCCATCATCACAGTTGTCCCCTCCACCATGTGGGGGATTGATTATACTAAATACAACCCTCCCTTAGCCAAGGGGCACTACTACATCATCGTAGCAGTAGACTAATTTACTAAGTGGATCGAGGCTATGCCAAAGTTCAAGGATGATGGAGAGACAACAACTATCTTCTTGTTTAATCAGATAATAGCAAGGTTCAGGGTATCGAAGGAGATTTTCACTCACCATGGAAGTCTCTTTCATAATAAAATGATGTTTGAGTTAATGTCAAAGCTAGGGTTGAAACAAGAACACTCATGACCTTATTACCCAAAAGCAAATGGTCAAGTGGAAGCTATGAATAAGTCACTCAAGACCATTCTATAGAGAATGATCAATTTGGCATTTGATGTTATACTCAACATTGGGGGCTTACCGAATGTGTATAAAGACTTACATTGGTTTCTCACCTTTTCAACTTGTTTACAGGCTGGAAGCATTCTTTCCTATAGAATGCCAGATCCCATCTCTTAAGTTGGAAGTACAGTTATTTCTAGACACTTCACTGCTTGAGAAATGATTATTATATCACAAGCAACTTGATGAGAAATGATGTGATGCATCCTTGGCTAACGAGACTCACAAGCAAAGAGTCAAGTGTCAGTATGATCGGTCTGTTCGTCCTCGGATTTTCTTCGAACGTGACCTTGTCCTAGTCTATGACCAAGATAAGGATCCACTAGGGGTAGGCAAGTTCAAACCCATCTGGTTAGGACCATTCGTTTTGAAGGAGGTATTAAAGAAGGGAGGTTATCGTCTGGTTGACTTTGAAGGGAAAGATTTAATGGAGCCTAGAAATGGGCTCTACAAATATAGTTACATTCTTTCCATCTAGGAAACTATCTTAACTAAAATCATTCTCACAGATGTAGGAATCAAGGACGCTTTGATATTAAAGTAGTGTAGACCTACAAGAGTTTCAATTCTCTCATAGTAGACAATAATATAATTGGAAGAAACGTGCAAATGACAACTACATGGAAAACACTAGCCACAAGCCTATTAAATGAAATTTCTGGAAAAAATGTTACATCCATGCCTTATGGGAAAACCAAATTATAATCACCATGTGTGTGTCATAATCCTCCCATGGAATATTTCATATTATTTTTTCTCTTAGTCTTGCTTCGGCTTACAGTGGGCTCATGAGATTTACTTCTCTATCCTCATCTTCCTTCTTTGTTGTAATGTACCTCAAATTCACCATAAAAAAAAATAAAACTCTACGACATAATTCAATTTCATTTAAGATTAGAATTTAAGAGAACATAATATTAATTTTTGTCCATAATGTCATTATGACACCATCTAGTTTACTTTGAACAGAAAAGATTATGTGGGTAAATTCTTTCCATCATTCTATCACTTCTCTTGACTCTGAAACTACTCCAACATACTTATATGTATATCGACAATGTCTACACTTAGGTCGAAGGAACCTTTGATGTTCATAGAGATAAATATTAAAAGGGATAGCACCTTTGAAGTATTCAAAGGGAGGTAGAGATCAAAATCGTCTTGCAGAGGTCAAGTTCAGGTGGAAGAATTCCAAGTCATTTTGGCCAGAGATCCTTGAGCAGAGTGATCGAATGGTGAAATTTCTTCATGGGGAAGTAAGAAAATCCTGTGGATCGTTGGATCTTGTAGATTTGTGAGGAGGTTTAGACTGAGCATCTTTTAGCATTCAGAAGCTCAGGAGGAGTGGGGACTATTGGATGAGAAGAAATAGGAGCCATTGATCTTGTGCTCAAATTTCGTTATTTCAGAGTTCAACTTTTGGGGCAGTAAGGGATTTTGGAGTCGTTGTATTGTGAACTTACGGTTCGTGAAATCCCGAAAGAATCGGGACTATTGATCTCATGCGAAAAGGCCAAACCCATTAAGCCCCTTTTTGGCATTTTGGGTCTCGGGAGTTCGAAGGGCCTAGAAACATTGCAGCTGGAGTCGCGAAATCTCGAATCGTCAAACTCCGAAATGTGAAAAGGCCAAAACCCGTTAAGCCCCTTTTTGGCATTTCGGGTCTCAGGAGTTCGAAGAACCCAGAAACATTGCTTCCAGAGTCACGAATTCCCGAATCGCGAAACCCTGAAATCCTGAACCCCAAAATCCTTAAATGTTGGGCCCATAGCCCTTTCACACTTCACAATTCGACACTTCTTGTTTCATTGTTTTTGTGTCTAGCGTTTGTAATCGCCAAAACCCGATTGGCTTCGGCTTTTCACACCATTTTGTTCTCTAAGGTTTAAACAATTAAACAAAAGTATAAGTTATTTTTCAGTAAAGGTTCTGATTAAACGTCTCCAAACCCTTATGCTTACAGAGCTCTCCATCCTTTCATTTCCATGAAGTTCAACTATGACTAGTTAGGTTGTTCTTTTTCATTATTTCATTTTCCGGAAAATGCATTTATGATTAATTAGACTATTTTTCTTCCATTATGTTTTGCACCTGTTGAATATACATATGTTAGGCATTTAAAACGAGTCATGAAATTTGTATGGTTATCTATACAAATATATCTTTATATATTTCCGCACACATAGTTATTTCCTATTGTATAATCAATTCAACAGTAATTTAATTCGATAGAACAAATTGCCCAGAATTAATAGATAATCCACAGGGAGATGCCTGTACACATAGGTATGTAAAAGTTTTAAATCCCATCATTACTTCCAGAATAGTGTCTGCACAAATATTATATTCAAAAAAAAAAAAAACCAGATATACATATGAGACATTGATCTCGTGGTGATCTCTAGCATAATATAATGAAATAGTATTCTATTTAACACATCTATGTTTTCTAATAAATTACCAAACCTAGATTTCCATCTGGTAAAGACACTAAAATAGTTTTTTCTTGATATTTAACAATTCAAACTCTAGGGGTTTAGCCTACATTTCATTTCATTCCTTCAGAATTATATAAAACAGAGTACTCCATTCATTCTTAAATAGATCCAATTTGATCAGTCAATAATTCATCATGACATGCAAACAAAGAAGGAAAGGTTTACATATCTGGAATAGTTCGCGAAAATACAAAGGGAACAACCACGTTCCACCCAAACGTAGAATAGGGAAACCAAAAGTCACCTACCCGATTCACCCCCTAGTCTGACCATGAATCTATGAGAGTGAACTTGGAAACTCCTCCTCATCAATGTCCTTCAATTCCAAAAGTTATCCTCTTGCCTCACACTTACTCAACAGTGCTCATTACAGCAAGGAAAATCTTTTTCAGCAGACTCCTCTTGCCTCACACTCAATCCATAGTGTTCATAGCAGCAAGAGAGCTCCATAATCTTTTCCCCAACATACTTGGCAGTGTCTTTCCTCCTCACATATCCTATTTATCAATTTTTCCCATGTCTTTTTCCCTACCTTGGGGGATTTTCATAGATTTCTAAATCCTTGATTTTCAGGGGCTGCTAATGGCCAAATCGTTGATTTTCCACTTGTAATAATCAGCCCAGAGGTAGTTCTAACATGTTCCACACTCATGGAGTCATGGTCAACTGAGTTTAACATGGCTGTTCCATTTGTCCTCCTGCAATTAATATAAAAAATTTGTTTTTATACAAGTGTCATAGTCAAATAGTTAGTTGAGTCCAATCATATCTCTACCCAACAGTCATAATAATTAATTACAAATATCAGATTCGAAATTCAGAATTGCCATAAATGGAAAAAAAATTCCAAATTCAAATTTACTAAAAATAGGAATAAATTTCCAGCAAATTTAAATTTCAAAAATATTTTATTTTTGGGGATATCACATTTGTATTTTGGTACATGAAGTTTTTTGTAGTATCCTCTTGAAAAGTTTTCTCTATCTCTCCTTTATATCCTCATAAATGGATAATGATCATCCTCCTCCCCTCATGCCCTCTCCTTTTCTTAATTCTCAAAACCCTTTGTACTATGTTTTTGGAAATCAAACATTGATGAGCTCTGATCCTTAATGGCCAAACATGCCATACTCAACCACCATTTTGATCCTTCCTACTCACTCCAAACCCCTTTATTAATATATCATAACCTCATTATTTTTTTGGACCCATGTAGCCCTCGCCACATGCCATTTTTATATTATGGGACATTTGGGTCCCCTTTTTTTCTACCCTCTCTAAATACCCAATGGAGTTATTCCTTACCATTGATTGGTTCAAAAATTTAATGGTCCAAAGGCCATCATTGGTTCCTTTATTACTCCCTATCCCAACTACCATACGAAATTATGAGGCCAATGCTCCTTCGAGTCTTCCTCCTACACATTCTCCCTAGTAATTCAACAATGAAAACATAATTCTCATAATGTGAAGGATCTTTCACATTTCAAATATGCTCCTCCATCATATACACTTTAGAACATGATGAGTCCTCTCATCCAACATAGCCTCCACGATCCATGAGGTGCTCCATGTGTTACTTACCATCATTTTTTTTTTTTTATAAATAAAAAAGTTTTATTTCTTCAAAATGTTGTCATAATCATACATAACGAAACAATGTCTAGATACCCACCACCTGTTCCACTAGACAAGTGGAAACTAGAATAGATGGTTGCTTGATATGCTATCTAGACAAAAGCAAAAAATTGCCACCTATTCCGCCAAAATGATGGAAACTGAACAGGTGGTTGGGAGCTTCAATGTCTAAATTGTTTGAGAAAGAAGACATAATATTGAACATGGAAATCAAAACTCCTATAGAAATTTAACAATTATAGTGTATAAATCAAAAAGGAAAAAACACTTTTCAATATTAAGTAGTGGATGAACCAGTGAAGCCTATGCCATCATTATTTTCGTTGATGGGGGCAAAGATGAACGATTGTGCATATATCGGGCCCCTTTGTTGACTCTAGAAGCTCGCGAGAGTGTCGTACCATATGTCGAGATGACTCTTCAGTAGGGTATTCCGATGTAATTGTTCAAGCATTTCCCTATGCATCTCAAAGATGAGGTCCAATTGTTCTGGTTAGAGGAAACAAGTGGAGTGTGAGTCCCAGTCCGAAGCGATGGAGAGAGTTAGGGGGCTCTCCATTAGGCATTTGTCCGATGAGATTTCTTCCTAAATAGTGAAATTTTACCAGTCTGAGATACCGACTGCACCAGGGGTGGAATGGCTAGTGCGGGGTGGATCATCGGGGTCTGGAATAGTTTACATAAGGGAGGTCAACATAATGATAATCAACATTGTTGGAATTTTTTATTCCACAATGGCTATTTGAGGCTCGTGGGTCCCCTTGTCTCGATGGGCTGAAGAAGTCGAAGGCACTTGGGAGAAGTGGCAGATCATTCTCTTCCCGATGTCGAAGATTTTATAAGGAGGCCATATCTTGGGCTTGTCTCACTCCTAAGGCATGCTCATGTAGACAATCCAGACTCTAAGCGGGCCAAAAACTTGCATATGGGGGAGGAGAACAACTGGAGCAAAGCCAAAACAAAAGAACTGAACCAAATTCGAACGAAAAGAACCATATCAAACTTAGAGTAAATGGAGAGGCACCGGAGGAGATGAAGGGACATTGCGCATGTGTCCTGTACCCATCACAATCTACCAACCCTACCTCATTGAAGGATCTATTAAACTAGAATGAGAGAGTTTCCTTTCATGCTCGTATGAGCTTTGAATGTCACTCATCCTACGAGATATGGATGTAAGGGAGGAGACATATGTAATTAAGTCATCTATATGCATGTTGGTCACATGGCACCCCATGCGAGGGTACTTACCATCATAAAATTACCTAAATCAAATACATTTATTTATTTTCAATTTCTTTATGTAAAATAATACACATACATTTAAAAGATACATTTTCAAAATGACTAACAACAAATATGCATATATTTGTTTAAAAATCTATTCAAATTATAACAAAGAAAAGTGTTAAAAGTCACTGAAAAAACATATACGTAAAATATTTACTATATCTTAGTTTAAACATCAATTAAAATTATAACAAAGAAAAGTGTTAAAAGTCATCAAGGTGAAAAAACATATACCTAAAATATTTACTAATATTTTTAAATGATGGTGTTTATAGTTTAAAGTTCAAACATCCGCAACAATAGAACATTTACGATATAACAACCCTAAAATATAATAAGGCAATCTTCCATTATGAAAATAAAATAATATATGATAAATTGTAAGTACATGTATGTTATTCCTTTATAAATGCAATAATGTAAGACTACGTTTAATAATAGTATTACTAATGGGTGCAATAAATTTAAATAATATATCCATTTTCTTTTTGAGTGATCCATCCTATAAAATGAATTAAAAAGAAAAATATTTTTATAACTAATAAAAAATAATAAATTTTTGATAGTTAGTTTTTAATTAACATTAATAATTTCAATAATTTTTTTTAATAAAATTGTTTAGATAAAAATTAAAATATTTTTTAACTATATTATTTTTTTTCTTAAATTAAAATTTGGTTAGCTAGAGCTTAGATGTATGTGGGTTATTGTTTTTTAAACTAAATACTAGTAGTTTTTATAACTACTAAATATTTTAATATTCATAAAAAAATTATTTTTAAAATTAAAAAATGTTATAAAATTTATTTTAAAAAAATATACATATTTATTAATCACAATAAAATGTCCTAACAAATTTATTAACTTTATAAATGAAAATACTACTTTTTTCAATTAATTTTATCAATGAAATCACCACTTTTTCAGTTATGATAAAGGAATTTAAAATTCATGATTATATTTTATTAAAAAATTCTAAATGATAAAATAATATGTATTAATCACAACAAAATGTCCTAACAACTTTATTAACTTTATAAATGAAAGAATACCCTTTTTAATTAACTTTGTAAATGAAAACATAATTTTTCAATTGTGATAAAGAAATTCAAAATTCTTGATCATATTTTATTAAAAAGTTTAAAATGATAAAATAATCTATATTAATTACAATAAAATGTTTTAACAATTTTATTAACTTTGTAAATGAAAGAACTTATTTTGCAATTAGTTTTATAAATAAAAACAAGACATTTTAATTTATGATAAAGAAATTCAAAATTCATGATCATATTTTATTAAAAAATTCTAAATGATAAAATAATATAATTAAAGAATAATAAAATAGATTTAATTTATTTTTGAAATATAATTATATTTTAAAATAAAATAAAATATAATAAAAAATGTTTTTATAATTATTTTTCAATAATCTATTTGAAATGTAATATAGTATGATATAAAAATGAAAAAAAAATGTTAGTTTATAATTATTAAAAAAATTTAATTATAAATTATTGATTTTAAAGTATGAATTTTAAAAATATTTTATTATTTTAAAAATAATATAATATTTGGAAAAAATAGAAATATATTCTTTTTAAATGTTTTTTATTTGAGTATGTTGTGCATTTTTAGTTCCTAGTTTTTTTACTGAATGACTATATAATTCTTGATGAAATCACTTTTTTCTTGTTTAAATTGGATTTATGAATGCACAAATGGATTCATCGTGTTTCCCCTAGAGCATTTGGAATCTTAGAAGGATAAATTTGGATGAAATCACATTTTTTTTTTTAATTGCATTTATGAATGTACAAATTGATTCATCTTGTACACTTGGAATGCGACAATATAAATCTTGATGAAATCACAATTTTTTGTTGTTTAAATTGCATATGCACACAAAATTAAATGAATAATATCATGAAAAAATAGTCAGAACATAAATAGTTTAGACTACTTTCAATTTATTACTTTAAACTTTTATAGGTTACTATCTAACTATCTTTTATCAGCTCACACTTGCTCCTCTCTAAGTTCATTGATTATAAGACGAATAGTATTTTCATGTTCAAATAAATTTGAAGGCAAAAAAACAACATGGTTGCTTTCTAATTATACTTGGACAACTCAATTGTTGGCCAAATCACAAATTTGCATTGCTCAAATCTTATTTAGTATTTAATTTGGACAAAACTCTTAGTCCATAAAAAAGTAAAAACTTAGAACTTCTTTTCAACTACTTCTTATTTATATGATAGCGTAATATCCCAAAAATATAAATCCAAACCCAAAAAGTATTTATATAATATCTTTATATCCCAACTACTAAATATTAACTCAAAATTAAAATTACTAAATCTCAATTTAAACTTAAAAAAAAAACTACTAAATCATATAAGATAACTTTATATGCCAAAAAATTAAATCTAAACCCAAACTTATTTATATAATATATTTATATACTAATTACTAAATTAGAAATTAAAATTTTCTCAAAATTAAATTACTAAATCACAATTTAAACTTAAAAAAAAAAAACTACTAGAACATACAAAAATTAGTCTGATCACTAATCATAGTTTAACAATTCTATCATTAATTTTATAATTATTTTCTTCCATGACTAATCATCATTTAACAATTTTGTAATAATTAACATTTTTATGATTATTAAAACATAATAAAAAACTCATTCCATTATGAGTTTTCTATTTACTACCGTAGCTTTTTTTTAATTTATGACAGCAGACAGAAATTCAAACTACAGGTTTTTATTACCGCCCCCTCCTACAGGTTTTTTATGACTGCATTAAAAAACCTAATATGGAAATTCAAACATAATATGAAGAAGATATTAAGATTTATTACCATTTAAACATAATACAAGATAGACCACGTGCCTCACATTAAAGTGCCTCCCATTATTTATGACCACAGATTTTTTAATGACTGTCCCTCCCTAGGCTTTTTTAATACCGCTCCTCCCTACAGCTTTTTTATGACCGCATTAACGTGCGTCACAAATCGTTTTATGGAAATTCAAACATAATATGAAGAAGATATTGAGATTTATTACCGTTTAAACATAATACAAGATAGACGTTGTCTGTACATGTAGTAGTTGAAGAAAAAAAATTATATCGTTGTAAAGAAAATGAAAACAAAAGCAAAAAGCGGGGAAGAGAAAGTGAGAATATAAAATGGGTATCCTAGAATGAAAGACTCCTTTAACAGGAATTGGGTATCCAAACAGAACAACTCTCAGGACTCGCGCAAAACAAAATAGACAGAATGCTGCTGTGGAGAAAAAATAGACAGAACATGTTATTTTGCTGATATTTTTTTTTGTTATTTTGCTGATATTTTTTTCTGTTATAGTTTTTGCTTATTAATCTCCTCATGAATTTTCATGGACTAATGCTGGGATTTTGATCCTCGCAGTCTCTGTGTAATGCCTCAGGTTCAAGAAGATTAGGATGCGTTAGCAGCGGAAAACTCAACAAATCCAAGCAACACCATCAGAACAGATCATCTACAGTATTTTTTCTTTATCTATTTAATTTCACTATGAAGTATACATAAAAAAAAATATTAGATTAGGTTTTCTGGTTTGTCTAAATAGCAAACTGACTTCCTAGTGAACACGCAAATAAAGGGCTTTTATATTTTTTAATTGATATTAGGTTGTGAATTTTTTTATTTTAGATGGAAATCCTAGTTCTGCATGAACTCCAAACCCGACCGAGTCTTCTTTATCAGAAACTAAACAGAGTAAAACAAGAAATCCTTTATTTATCTATAACTGTCTTTATCTGTGTGTTTGCTAGTCTTTCTGTCAATCCATCATTGTATTTCCCTGACCTCTTTCGAGCTTTAAGCTTGAATGGATTGACGAGGGAAGCTTATTGACATTTGGGCGTATAGCCAAAACTGATCAATGAAAACCTCTTTATTCATTGTATTTCCATGACCTCTTTCGATAAATAAATGAAAACCTTATTGACATTTGGGAAGCTTATTGACATTTGGGCGTATAGCCAAAACTGATCAATGAGAACCTCGCCATCCTACGTTTATTAGTATATCTGATAGCAGCTCTAAATTCTTATCTCGGAAGAAAAAACAGAAAAACTGTGATTCAAATGTTGTCGGAGAGAAAACCCAATACTTCCGCCAGCGGGCGCCTGAAAAGAAAAACAGTGAATTCAAATGTTGTCATAGAGAAAAGATATTTACATTTCTGTCATCGCTGTATTCTTTGAACTAGACATCTGATCAATAGCGATTATTTCGCATTAATTTAATGCACCTCTGCCGTCCTTGAGGAACTGACGTTTTTCACCCTTCTATACGTTCAATATGCGCGGACTATTTATTTTTTATAAGAACAAAAGAATTAGAGTTTATCTCTAAATAAAATTTATGTGTATATATTATATATATATATATATATATATATATATATATATATATATATATTTTTATTTATAAAGTTTATTTGTTAATTTTTTGAATCATTTATTTTCAAATATATAAAATATTTTTAAATTTTCATATTTAAATAAAATTAAAATAAATTTTAAAATTTTAAAAAATTGAAGTTTGAATATGAATTGTTTCTATTTTTTGAATAAAAATAAAAAAATAGATTTTTTTTTTTATCTTTTTATTTTTAAATTATATATATATATATATATATATATATATATAAAGGGTGTATGTATTGTTTTTATTTTTTAAATAAAAATAAAAAAAATGATTTTTTTTTTTTAAATAAAGTTTTTAATGTTAAAATATATGTTGTATTCATTGTTTATATTTAAATTTCACATTTATAATTTATTTATTATATTATAAATTTGTATGATAATAAATTATATGATTTTAATGTTATAATTTTATTTTTTAAGTGTTTAATTGTATTTATAGTTCATTTTCATATTCAATTAATTAAGTAAATACAAAATATTTATATATTATTTTAATGTAAATTGGATATTTTATTATATTATGTTTTAACTTAAAATATTTATTATTTATTTATTATGGATAAAACTATATTTTCTAAATTTTTATAAATTCATTATTTCTGTTAGTTATTTTACATGTGGTCTCTTCTCTCTTTTAGCTTGTGATGTAAATTTATAATTTCTATTTCTTACATGTTTTTTCTCCTTTTGTTAGTTTATTTGTATTGCTTTGTATTTTCTATTACAATTATGTATTTTTTACTTCAAAGAACATATAGGATTCATGATTTTCTATTCCATATTAAAAAATGGATTTCAGTAACTTGCTTATTGTTATATTATAAATTTGTTCAAAGAATTATTCTAATTTTATGCAAGTATTATGTGAGTCCTGGGCCTTGGGTTATATAAAGGAAAAGGATTAGGCTTATTCTTAGGGATTTAGACTTAAGGCTACGCTATGATAGGGTAACCTAGTATATCTAGGATAGCTTAGATTAGTCTATGTAGGTTAGCGTAGAGTAGGGTACACTAGGTTAAGGTGATATGGGCTAGGTTAAATTGGGTTAGCCTAGTAGCTTTATTTAGGGTAGGTTATATAAGTTAGGGTAGGCTAAGGTTAGGCTAGGATGATTTAGGTTTGGTTTAGGTTAGAATAGGTTAGGCTAGGCTTGGGAGAGACAGAGGGAGGGAGGGAGGCAGAGCGTGGGAGAGACAGAGGGAGGGAGGGAGGGAGAGCGTCGGAGAG
>ML779167.1:993860-1016731 GCA_009831015.1 Picea engelmannii
TATAGATCGAGAGAGAGAGAGAAAGTAGGGTGGATAGAGAGAGAGAGAGTAGGGTTGAGAGAGAGAGAGAGGGAGAGGAAATAATAGGGGAGAGAGAGAAATAGAGCGAGGAAAGAGGGGGGGAGAGAGATAAAGAGAGGGAGGGATATGGAGATAAAGAGGGAGGGATGGAAGTAATGACAGATGGTGAGAGAGATAGGGAGGGAGGGAGACGGGAGGAGAGGGAGGCATATCGGTAAAGAGATATAGTGAGAGAGAAAGGGAGAGAGAGAGAGAGAGTGAGAGATGGAGAGAGGGAGGGAGATAAGAGAGGGGGAAAGAGGGAAGTTGGAGAGAGAAATGGAGAGAGGGAGAGAGGAAGAGCATGTGCAATACACAGAGACAGAGAGAGAGAGAGAGAGATAGAGGTGGGGGAGAGGGAAAGGGATAGTCAGAGGGAAATAGATGAGAGAGAGAGAGAGAGGAAGGGGGAAAGAGGGGGGCGAGAGAGGAAGAGGGAAAGGGATAGTGAGAGGGAAAGACAGGAGAGAGGGGGGTGGGAGGGATTGAATGAGAGAGAGAGAGAGAGAGAGAGAGGAGGGGGAGAAAGATTCAAACATAAGAGAGGGAAAAAAGAGAGGGAGAGGGAGAGGAAGGGAGAGAGGGGTGGGGATTTTGAGATAAGAGAGAGTGTGAGAAGGAGTCGGATAGAGAAAGGGAGAGGGAGGGGTGGAGAGATATATGGATATATAGAGAGAGAGGTATATGTGTTTATTTTTTGGGTGCTACGAGAAGTTTTAAGCTCCATGGATAAACATTTGACTAGAATAGAATATTTCAGATGCAAGATAAAACCTAAAAAGATGTGTTGAAACCCTAGAAGGCAAGTTGGCTTAGCAGAATAAGTAATATTGAAGTATTATATGCATAAAATGATAGGTCGACCCTACTTGAAGAGACACATATTCACATGGAAATATTAGTACAAATAGAAGGATCTTGAGCTCATTTGGAAACACACTCACACTCAAGAAAGTGGTGCACAAATCTAGAGGAAGAGTGTTGTTGCAATGACTGCAGCTAGGTATTGGTCTTGGTCCGTGGTTTGGGAATATCTAATTGATAAAATACCCTTGGAGAAAGGTGTGTTGTCTTTCGAATTTTTATCCTTTGGTTCTAGTGCTTCTTCAAAAATCATTCAATCTGTCAAAGGTTGCAGTGCTGAGGGGTGGTTGTGTGCCTATCGTTGGGTGACAATATTGTGATATTGTCTATGGTTAAACAAGCACAATATTCTAACAGGTTATGGGCCCACACCATATTCAGAATAATCTAACCACATAAATGTAGATCCATATCTCTCTGTTAAGATCATTGTAGCATAATTCCAGTTATAGTTTGTGTTCCTTCATGTTAGTTCCTTAGTTCCACTTCATTTGTTCTAGCTCCTTCGTGTCAATTTCTCCATGCCAGCTGGTTCGCACCAATTTATTTGTGCCAGTTGCAACACCAGTTACAGTGCTAGTTGCAGCTCCAGTTTTAGTGCCAACACCTGATGAAATTAAAGTTGCACTAAAAGTTTATATGAAATTGTTATCACTTTGTAATTTCTCGGTTGAAGAAGAAATTGAAGGAGGTAACTATTTCAACCGCTTGGAATCTTGGATCTATCCCTCCAATACTCAGAGAGGGCTCTCTCTATGTGTTTTAGCTTGGTTTGGAATAGGATATTAGGCTAGTTTAGAGGGATCGGGTTTTTCGGTTTTTAAATGGTTGGGTTGGGACAACCATGAGGGCCATTGGGAAAATGGGGTTTGCGCTTAAATATATGGCTCACTCTCATATCTACACAAATATCCTACACAGGGAAAGGTAGAGGAAATGTTGGATTGAGTTAAGTTTTAATGGTGTCGAATGAGGGAGAAATAGGGGAGAAAAAATCCAAGCAAAGGAGCATTTAAGAATTCTTAAAATGAGTTCTCCAATAAATTTTTCTCTATAATTTATCCTTTGACAATAAGAATTTGAAAACAAATGAAATGATAACTGGAAAAACAATTAATAGAGAAAAGGAAATGCCACCAACAACACCGCACAAGAATCCTATCAACAACTTGCCTATTTTTGATCAATCATTTCGAGACTACAAAAAAGAAATTTCTGGAATGGCAAGGCCCATGATCCAACAAAAGAAATCCTCTTCCTCCCAGATCGACCCCATATTCCTCAAGAAAATACAATAATATATGTCTTTTCACCCTCACCTTGAATCACTCAGATAAAATTTTAAATACAAAGAACCCCCTAGAGCATTACAACCAAATCCCTCAAATTAGGATTCAACTTTTTGATGAGTTTTATAATAAGAAACAACTATCTTCCATTGTGAAATAGATGAGAATCATCCCTAAATCTGACTAGGAGTGGTGAGAAATGATCTGGCAGTGTGTAACAAAAATCTCGATGAGATTCATGCGATTATGGTTGTCTCTGTCGAGTGTCTTGTGAACTAGTCTGTTGCTAGAGATATCTTGCAGATGATGTATCGTTAGTGGGTTCCATGATCTCATACACCCAACATATCATGTCAACCTCTCGCAAAGAACCACAATAAGGAAGAAAGAACGCTGAGATAAAGGTGAAAATGTGTGGAACCTGGGAAGATAATGGTGTTAGATAAGGAATAAATTGCCACCAGTCCACCTCCCAAATGATGAAAACATATATTATAATCGAGACACAAAACCTCTGATTCTTCTCTAACTGATAATTTTGTTCCACCCCTAGGGGCACTGATCAATTGCCCATTCAATGGCGAACTGGAGTTGTTACCTGCCCATTTAATGGAGTAAACCACTAAATCTTCTGACTTCTAGACATCTCTTGGGATGAATTGTTGAATGATGTCTGCATGTAGGCATGATAGGTGACATAGATCTCCATGCAAAAACTGGAAGAAATGACAAATGGTGCTTAGATAGCATTTTCCTTTGTGTGTGTCATTTTTATTCTTGGGATTTTATCCACTTGTGTCCCACAAACACATTTTATGATGTTATATATGGTGTTGCATCCATACTATATAGATGATGAGCCAGAGGCTATGATGGTGGGGCTTGGTGCTTGGCTCGTAGACTTAGTGGAACTTTGGCCCTGTGTGGATCGCTAGGTTCTTACTAAGATCGTGTTGTGGTCTTTTGTGGCTGTTGGAGCGTAGAGAAGGAGTGTAAACTTGGTATCTGGGCTAATTTTTGATGAAAAACACATAAAACAAAACCTAAATCTAGTGAAGAAGCTTGAAAACCATAAAATCCATTGAAAACTAAAGAATCTGCCCCATGATGTGTCTAGAAGCTAGAAAACTCAGAAAATTCCAAAACGACTTAGAAATGATAGAAATACAAAGGCCAGGATGATGAATATGAAGATCAAAGAGCCATATTTTAATCTAACTATAGGATTCTGGTTGCTAGGGGTACACAAAAATCGGGTTCCAAGTGTCTGAATGCTCTCTCTTTCGTTAGCTAACATAACTTGAGACTCTACTCTTCAGCGACTGAAAACAAAATCTATTGTGTGATAACAGTTGAGGTGAATTGAGAGATTTATGTCGCTTTTACATCTTTGTTGTGCGTCGTGAGAAATAGTGTAATTCCTGAAATAGATAATAGTTAGAATATTGATTTCCCTATAAATTATATGGTCCTAACATAACCTCCATATGGGGATGGCAACTCCTTGGGAGGTGTCAAGAATTCATAAAACTCAGAGTTTCACAGAACAGCTGATCATTGGGCTCTCCCCAGACTATAAATGAAATCTTGTACCCATTTCTAGTACCCGTTCCAAATCTGAGGGTTGCAAACCAAACTGAAAATAAAACTATGAAAAATAGAACTAAAAGAAGTGCTCGTCTTCTTGAGCTTATTGGCACACTCCTACCTACTCTAATCTATTGATATTTTTGTTGTTCTAAATGATACAATAGTGGCAGTGCATCTAGTCAAGCAATTGATTATATACATTGACTTCTTGATTGTTTATTAAAATCATTAGAGAAACAATTTGTCCTTCTGTCCAGAAAACCCAAGGTTTGCAGTGTAATGGAAACTACATATGGATGTGCACAATGCAACAGGAAATATCCTTCATATAATCAGCTACGGGATCGATAAATTCATAATTTATTGATATACCTTTTATGCTCTCGATGACAAGTTGTTCCTAGATACCCTCTTCAATTTCTTCATCGAGGCTGATCCTTGATTCCAACTCTACAAAATCAATCTCACAATCATATCCTTCCTCTATCTTCAAGTCAAATGTTATAACAATTTCTTCTCTTTTTAGAGGAGGAAGACTTTCCAAGAATTGTTTAGTATCCTGGAAATCATATGACTCAAATCCAACATCCAATAGTTCAAATTTGTTTTTTAATCTTTTAGCAACTAAACTAAGAAAACAACTTTTACCTTCAGGTGTGAATGGACTAGATTTTAAACAAAGAAACATTGCTTTTGAGAAAATATCATCAATATGAAATTCTGCTAACTCGACCCTCAAAGTTTGCAATAGTTCACCAGATAGAGGGTTTTCCACATACCCCGTCATCTTGGATCACCATCAATGCTTTGAAATCTAGATTCTTTGGCAATGAAGTTTCTCTGAACTTTGAAGCTCGGGATCTTGAACAATGGATTCGCCAGGTGAATGGTATAGCCTTCTTGTTTTTGGCTTCTGTTCACCATTAGAACTCAAAACTGAAATTTGAAGTGCACTGTTGTAGAAATTTTCCCTAGTACAGTCGCCAAAATGTTATCACTCTGTAATTTCTCGGCTGAAGAAGAAATTGACAGAGGTAATTGTTTCAACCGCTTGGAATATTGGATCTATCCCTCCAAGACTCAGAGTGGGCTCTCTCTCTGTGTTTTAACATTGTTTGGAATAGGATATTAGGCTAATTATGAGGGATCAGTTTTTTTGGTTTTTAAATGGTTGCGTTGGGACAACCAAGAGGGCCATTGGGCAAATAGGGTCTGTGCTTAAATATATGACTCACTCTCATATCTAGACAAATCTCCTACACATGGCAAGGTAGTGGAAATTTTGGACTGAATTAAGTTTTAGTTATGTCGAATGAGGGAGAAATAGGGGAGAAAAAAGCCAAGCAAAGGAGCATTTAAGAATTCCTAAACTGAGTTTTTAGAAGAGAAACATAAAGATTATCAAAGAATAGATGCAGAGTATTTCTCCAACAAATTATGATATATATTTTCTCCTTTGACAATAAGAATTTCAAAACAAATGAAATGATTACTGGAAAAGCACTTAACAGAGAAAAGGAAATGCCACCAACACCTCCGCACAAGAATCCTATCAACAACTTGCCTATTATTGATTGATCATTTCAAGATTATAGAAAAAGCTTTATGGAATGGCAAGGCCCATAGTCCATCAAAAGAAATCCACTTCCTCCCAGGTCAACCCCCTCTTCCTCAAGCAAATATAATAATATGTGTATTTTCACCCTCACCTCGAATAACTCAGATAAAATTTGAAATACAAAGAACCCCATAGAAAAAGACAAGTGTCCTCTATCTAAACATAAAATCGAGAGCGTTACAACCAAATCCATCAAATTAGGATTTAGATCTTTGATGAGTTTTACAATAAGAAACAACTATCTTCCAGTGTGAAATAGATGAGAATCATCCCTAAATCCGACTAGGAGTCGTGAGAAATGATCTGGTGGTGTGTAACAAAAATCAAGGCGAGATTCATGCGATTTTCATTGTCTCCACTGAGTGTCTTGTGAACTGGTTTGTTGCTGGAGATATCTTTCAGATGATGTACCAATGGCAGGTTCCATGATCTCATACACCCAACATTTCATGCCAACCTTTGGCAAAGCACCACGATAAGGAAGAAAGAACGCTGAGATAAAGGGGAAAATGCATGGATCCTGGGAAAATAATGGTGTTAGATAAGGAATAAGTTTGCACCAGTCCACCTCCCAAATGATGAAGACAGATCTTTCAATCAACACTTAGAACCTCTAATTCTTCTCTAACTGATAATTTTGTTCCACCCCAAGGGGCACTGATCAACTGCTCGTTCAATGGCGAACCAGAACTATTACCTATGCATTTAATGGAGTAAACCACTAAATATTCTTATTGCCAGACGTCTCCTACACTGAATCGTTGAATGATGTCTTCATGTAGGCACGATAGGTAATATAAATCTCCATGCAAAAACTGGAAGAAACGACAAGTGGTGCCTATACATCGTTTTCCTGCGCGTGTGTCATTTTAATTCCTGGGATTTTATCCACATGCGTCCCACAAACACATTTTATGATGTTATATACAGTGTTGCATCCATACTATATAGATGATGAGGCATAGGCTATGATGATAGGGCTTGGCACTTGGCCCATAGACTTAGTGGAACTTTGGCCCTGTGTGGCTCACTAGGCGCTTACTAAGATCATGTTGTGGCCTTGTGCAGGTAATGGAGCATGGAGTGGGAGCGTAAAATTGGCCTCCAGGATAGGTTTTGATGAAAATAAAACGCAAATTTAGTGCAGAAGCTCGAAGCCATCAAATGCATTGAAAACTAAAGAATCTACTCCATGATGTGTCCACGGGCTAGAAAACTCGAAAGAATTACAGAACGCCTGAGAAATGACAGAAATACAAAGGTCGGGATGATGAATATGAAGATCAGAGACCCATTTTTTAATCTAGCTACAGAATTTTGGTCGCTACGGGTACACAAAAATCGGGTTCTAAGCGACCAAAAGCTCTCTCTTTTGGTAGTTAACATAGCATGAGACTCTACTCTTTAGCGACCAAAAACAAAAACTCTTGTGCGATAACAGCTGAGGTGAATTGAGAGATTTTTTCCAATTTTACATCTTTGTTGTGCATTGTGAGCAATAGCGTAATGCCTGAAATAAATAACAGTCAGAATATTGATTTCCCTATAAATTATAGGGTCCTAACATAGGCTCCATCCGAGGATGGAAACTCCTTGGGAGGTGTCAAGAATTCATAAAACTCTAAGTTTCGTAGACCAACTGATCATTGGGCTATCCCCAAACTATAAAATGAAATCATGTACCCATTTCTTGTACTTGTTCCAAATCTGAGGGATGCAAACCAAACTGAAAATAAAACTATGAAAAACTGAACTGAAATAAGTGCTCATCCTGTTGAGCTTATTGGCACACTCCTACCTACTCTAATCTATTGATAATTTTGTTGTTCTAAACTATAAAATAGTACCAGTGCACCTAGTCGAGCAATTGATTATATACATTGACTTCTTGAGTATTTATTAAAAAAAATTGAGAAATAATTTTTCCTTCTATCCAGAAAAACCAAGATTTGCAATGTAATGGCAACTGCATATGAATGTGCACAATGCAAGTGGAAATATCCTTCATATAATCAACTACAGGATCGATAAATTCATAATTTATTGATATAACTTTTATGCTCTCGATGACAAGTTGATCATGGCTTCCCTCTTCAATTTCTTCATCAAGGCTGATCCTTGATTCCATCTCTACAAAATCAAGCTCACAACTATATCCTTCCTCTATCTGCAAGTCAAATGGTATAACAATTTCTTCTCTTTTGGAGGAGGAAGACTTTCCAAGAATTGTTTAGGATCTTGGAAATCATATGACTCAAATCCAACATCCAATAGTTCAAATTCATTTTTTAATCTTTGAGCAACTAAACCAAGAAAACAACTTTTACCCTCAGGTGTGAATCGACTATATTTTAAACAAAGAAACATTGTTTTTGATAAAATAACATCAATATGAAATCCTGCTAGCTCGACCCTCAAAGTTTTCAATAGTTCACCAGATAAAGTGTTTGCCACATACCCTGTCATCTTGGATCACCATCAATGCTCTAAAATCTGGATTCTTTGGCAGTGAAGTTGCTATGAACTTTGAAGCTTGGGATATTGAACAATGGATTCGCCAGGTGAATGCTACAGTCTTCATGCTTTTGGATTCTGTTCACCATTAGAACTCAAAACTTAAACTTGAAGTGCACTGTTGGAGAATGTTTCCCGAGTATAGTCGCCAAAAAGTTATCACTCTGTAATTTCTCGGCTGAAGAAGAAATTGGCGGAGGTAACTATTTCAACTGCTTGGAATCTTGGATCTAGCCTTCCAAGACTCATAGAGGGCTCTCTATGTGTGTTTTAACTTGGTTTGGAATGAGATATTAGGCTATTTATGAGGGATCGATTTTTTGGTTTTTAAATGGTTCGGTTGGGACAACCAGGAGGGCCATTGGGCAAATGGGGTTTGCGCTTAAATATATGACTCACTCTCAGATCTAGAAAAATCTCTTATAGAAGGCAAGGTAGTGGAAATTTTGGATTGAATTAAGTTTTAATGGTGTCGAATGAGAGAGAAATGGGAGAGAAAAAGGCCAAGCAAAGGAGCATTTAAGAATTCCTAAACTAAGTTTTTAGAAGAGAAACATAAAGATTATCAAAGAATAGATGCAAAGTATTTCTCCAATAAATTCTGCTATATAATTTCTCCTTTGACAATAAGAATTTGAAAACAAATGAAATGATAACTGGAAAAACACTTAACAGAGAAAAGGAAATGTCACCAACACCTCCAAACAAGAATCCTGTCAATAGCTTGCCTATTATTGATCGATCATTTCAAGATTACAGAAAAAAGTTTCTGGAATGGCAAGGCCCATAGTCTAGAAAAAGAAATCCACTTCCTCCTAGGTTGACCCCCTCTTCCTCAAGCAAATATAATAATATATGTATTTTAACCCTCACCTCAAATCACTCAGATAAAATTCGAAATACAAAGAACCCCCTAGAAAAAGACAAGTGTCCTCTATCTAAACATAAAATCGAGAGCGTTACAACCAAATCCCTCAAATTAGGATTTATATCCTTGATGAGTTTTACAATAAGAAACAACTATATTCCAGTGTGAAATAGATGAGAATCATCCCTAAATCTGACTAGGAGTCATGAGAAATGATCTCGTAGTGTGTAATATAAATCTGGGCAAGATACATGCGATTCTGGTTGTCTCCGTCGAGTGTCTTGTGAGCTAGTCTGCTGCTGGAGGTATCTTGTAGATGATGTACCGATGGTAGGTTCCATGATCTTATACACACAACATATCATGTGAACCTCTGGAAAAGGGCCACGATAAGGAAGAAAGAACGCTGCGATAAAGGTGAAAATGCATGGAACCTGGGCAAATAATGGTGTTAGATAAGGAATAAGTTACCACCATTCCACCTCCCAAATTATGAAAATGGATCTTTCAATCGACACACAGAACCTATTATTCTTCTTTAACTGATAATTTTGTTCCACCCCCAGGGGCACTGATCAACTGCTCGTTCAATGGTGAACTAGACTTGTTACCTGTGCATTTAATGGAGTAAACCACTGAATCTTTTGACTGCCAGACATCTCCCTGGATGAATCGCTGAATGATGTCTACATACAGGAATGATAGGTGACAGATATCTCCATGAAAAAACTCAAAGAAATGACAAGTGGTGCTTATACAACGTTTTGCTACGTGTGTGTCATTTTTATTCCTAGGCTTTTATCCACATGCGTCCCACAAACACATTTATGGATGTTATATATGGCGTTGCGTCCATACTATATAGATGATGAGCTAGAGGCTATGATGATGGGGCTTTGCGCTTGGCCAGTAGACTTAGCGGAACTTTGGCCTTGCATGGATCGCTAGGCACTTACTGAGATCGTGTTGTGTTCTTGTGCAGGTGCTGGAGTGCGGAGCGGGAGCATAAACTTGGCCTTCGGGCTAAGTTTTGATGAAAAACACATAAAACAAAACCCAAATTTAGTGCAAAAGATTGAAAACCATCAAATGCATTGAAAACTAAAGAATCTGCCCCATGATGTGTCCACGGGATAGAAAACTCGGAAAAATTCCAGAACACCTGAGAAATGACATAAATACAAAGGCCAGGATGATGAATATGAAGATCAGAGAGCCATTTTTTAATCTAGCTACAGGCTTTCGGTCGCTAGGGGTACACAAAACTCGAGTTTTAAGTGACTGAAAGCTCTCTCTTTCGGTACCTAACATAACATGAAACTCTACTCGTTAGCGACCGAAAACAAAAACTCTCATGTGATAACAACTGAGGTTAATTGAGAGATTTCTGTCATTTTTACATCTTTTTTGTGCATCGTGAGCAATAACATAATGCCTGAAATAGATAACAGTCAGAATATCGATTTCCCTATAAAATATACGATCGTAACATAAGTATTGGGACTAATTCTTGGTTTTTCTAATGCGCCTTAACCTAACGCATCTCGATCTACCTCTATATTTCAATTTTGATCACTTTGAAATTTTTGAGTTCGTCATTATGTGTCGCTGCTATCAGATGGTTTTGTTGCTTCTAGAGGTATGCACTTTTATATGTTTAAATTATATCACTATCCTAATGTTAGAAGAATGTGGGCATGTATGGGCCTGTTACTTATTCAATATTGTGTTTTAGTTTTCTAAAAATAAAACTAAGAAGTATTGGCCTCTCCTAATTGTTTTATTGATTAAAGGGATATGGAGTTTCTTAAAATAACATTTTATGATTCCCCCATAGCACTCATGTTAAAGTTTATTCTATTATTAGGTTACTTTCAATTTAGTAGATAACAATAGCATAGACAGGATCACTAAGAGAAACAGAATGACAAGAGTACACAAGCATTTATCCTAGGAAACCCTCAAGGGGAAGAAAACCCAGCCAAAACTTCCTTAATATAGATAGTCAATACAATGCCAAGATAATGAACCAGGTGACATAGAATATCCAACACTAAGCAACACACCTCTCTCTCTTCCTTCTTCGATCAACTGACAACTGCAACTTCCTTCAAAAATTCCACACTAGATGAGTGAGCTGAGTGTGTGTTCAAATGAGGCACTGACCTCTCTTATTTATACAATTCTGGCAGGTGTGGAAGTGTCCCTTCACTGACAAGGACAACTTCTTCTTTTGGGTGGTTATAACCACCTTTAATATATTCTGGGGCCGACTTCTTATTTAGCCTATTATAATTAGGGTTTGACCAATCTGCAAAAGGGTATTTGTTCAATTACAATACCTGACATGATCAATCCACAAAAGGGGATTGATCTAATCAATAATAAATATATTTTATCTTTATCCACAAAAGGGGATAAGAATATTCTTTGTAGTTACACAATATTTTAAAACTCCCTCTTAACAAGAAGGATATTCTTTATCTTTTGACAGATCACTGGATGTCGACATCAACAAGGTAGCAACAACCACTGGATAACATCATCAACTGGGTAGCATCATCAACTGGATAACAACATCAACTAGATAACATCATCAACTAGGTAACATCATCAGCTGGGTAACATCATTAACTGGATTAACTTTGTCATCTGGCATCATGATCACTTATTGGCATATCTATAAATCATTAAAAGTTGTGTTCTCTTTATCTTCGCACAGAAGATACTCTTTCCTTCTTTCTTCTTCATGCAAAAGATACTTATTTCTTATCTTCACACAGAAGATGTCTTGTGAGCTTTTCCTTTCCTTTTATGTTCTCCCTTCTCTTGTAGTCATATATCTCAACCATCCACTGGGGTGGACTACTACCATAGCTTCACTCCTAGTCATCCGACATGAACTAGAGAAGCTAAGATGATAGCGTGGGAAAGACTAGACTCCCTTTCCATGATCCATGCAGGATCACAACACAAACCTCAATAGCCAACTAACCATTACACATGGTCAAGGTTTGTGTTCCAGGATACTTAATCCTTGGCTAGAGGAGAGTATCTACCCAGTGCATCTTGGAGAAACATCCACATTCCTTTCTACGAGGGTTTTCAAACCCCTCTCTACGAGGGTATTCTAGCATGTCCCTACAGTATGCAAAACTCAACACTTGGACAGAGGCCAACCTTGGCAAATTTCTCATTCCCCTTCTCTACTAAGGTCTATTCCTTCTCTACAAAGATCTACCTGTGGGATTGCTCATTCCTTCTCTACGAAGATCTACCTGTGGGTTTGCTCATTCTTTCTCTACGAAGGTGTCTTCCTTCTCTAAGAGGGTCTATCTATGGGATCTAAAAAAATCTCTTATGGTCCAAAATCTTTCAATGGTATAATACCATGCTACCCATCTGCTGGGAACCATCCATCTACTGGATAGCTTTCATCTTGATCAAAATATCTGGGCACCATCCATCTTCTTTTCTATCTACATCAAATCAGGATATTTCGAACTCAGAGACATGGCTCCCTCTTGCACCAAGCTAATAGCTTCTAGTCATATCTTGGGTGCCTTCTTGAGTTTGAATATTTCTTTCTTTTTGTCTTCATACTAGATCAACCTGCTCCCTCTGCATCTATAAGAACGGTATTGGAGCAAACTGTAGTTACCTGCATATCATCCACTATATCTAAGTATCCATCATTTTCTTCATCTTGAATATTTATGATCTGCATCTTTAGGAGCCTCCTGCTCCTATATAAGTACTGGATATTGTTTGGTCTTTACTAACTATCACCATATCATACGTCCTTCTCGTGTTGTCTAACTTTTGCAAGTCATGTCATAAGTTCTTTCTTCGGATACTTGTTTACTTACATTATGCTTTCTTTGTCACTCTCATGAGTGATCATACTTGAAATAAATATTTTAGCTCTTTATCCTTTTGTTTGATAAGTCCTTCATAAGTCTGCATAGACATTGAAATAAAACTAGGTTAATTCACATTCTCACAAAAATCTAAATTGTAATGATAAAGTATTAAATAAATTTAAAATACTTAGGGTCATGGGGGTCTGGAACAGTGTACAGAAGGGAGGTCGACATAATGATAATCGATGTTGTTTCAATTTCTTATTCCACAATGGCCATTCGAGGCTCGTGGGTCCCCTTGTCTCGATGGGCCAAAGAAGTCGAAGGTGCTTGGGAGAAGTTGAGGATCATTATTTTCCCGACGTCGAAGATATTATAAGGGGTGCATATCTTGGGCTTGTCTCACTCTTGAGGCATGCTCATGTAGACAATCCAGATTCTAAGAGGGCCAAAAACTTGCATATGGGTTAGGATAATGAATGGAGTAGACCCAAAACAAAAGAGCTGAACCAAATTTGAATGAAAAGAACCATAACAAACCTAGAGTAAATGGAGAGGCACCGGAGGAGATGAAGGGACCTTGCGCATGTGTCATGTACCCATCACAGTCTACCAGCCCTACTTCATTGAAGGATCTATTAAACTAGAATGAGAGAGTTTCCTTGCATGCTCGTATGAGCTTTGAATGTCACCCATCCTACCAGATATGGATGTAAGGGAGGAGACATATGTAATTAAGTCATCTATTTGCATGTTGGTCACTTGGCACCCCGTGAGAGGGTACTTACCATCATAAAATTTACCTAAATCAAATATATTTATTTATTTTCAATTTCTTTATGTAAAATAATACACATACATTTCAAAGATAAATTTTCAAAATGACTAACAACAAATATGCATATATTTGTTTAAAAATCTATTAAAATTATAACAAAGAAAAGTGCTAAAAGTCGCTGAAAAAAAATATACCTAAAATATTTACTATATCTTTCTTTAAACATCTATTAAAATTATAACAAAGAAAAGTGCTAAAAGTCATCATGGTGAAAAAACATATACCTAAAATATTTACTAATATTTTTAAATGATGGTGTTTATAGCTTAAAGTTGAAACATCCACAACAATAGGACATTTACAATATAAGAACCCTAAAATATGATAAGGCAATCTTCCATTATGAAAATAAAATAATATATGATAAATTGTAAGTAGATGTATGCTATTCCTTTATAAATGCAATAACTGAAGACTAAGTTCAATAATGGTATTACTAATGGGTGCAATAAATTTAAATAATATATCCATTTTCATTTTGAGTGATCCATCCTATAAAATGAATTAAAAAGAAAAATAATTTTATAACTAATAAAAAATAATAAATTTTGATATTTAGTTTTTAATTAACATTCATAATTTCAATAATTTTTTTTTAATAAAATTGTTTATATAAAAAATAAAGTATTTTTTGATTATATTAATTTTTTTCTTAAATTAAAATTTGGTTAGTTAGAGCTTAGATGTATTTGGTTCAATGTTTCTTAAACTAAATACTAGTAGTTTTTATAACTACTAATTTTTTTAATCTTCATTAAATAATTATTTTTTAAATTGAAAAATGCTATAAAGATTATTTAAGAAAAATATACATGTGTATTAATCACAATAAAATGTCCTAACAAGTTTATTAACATTATAAATGAAAATACTACTTTTTTCAATTAACTTTGTCAATGAAATCACCACCTTTTCATTTATGATAAAGAAATTTAAAATTCATGATTATATTTTATTAAAAAAATTTAAATAATAAAATAAGATGTATTAATCACAACAAAATGTCCTAACAACTTTATTAACTTTATAAATTATTGAACAATCTTTTCAATTAACATTATAAATGAAAACATGGTTTCTTAATTGTGATAAAGAAATTCAAAATTCATGATCATATTTTATTAAAAAGTTTAAAATGATAAAATAATTTGTATTAATTACAATAAAATGTTTTAACAACTTTATTAACTTTATAAATGAAAGAACCTATTTTTCAATTAATTTTATAAATAAAAACAAGACATTTTAATTTATGATAAAGAAATTCAAAATTCATAATCATATTTTATTAAAAAATTCTAAATGATAAAATTAAAGAATAGTAAAATACATTTAATTTATTTTTGAAATATAATTATGTTTTAAAATAAGATAAAATATAATAACAAAAAATGTTTTTATAATTATTTTTAGATCTATTTGAAATGTAATATAGTATGATATAAAAATGAAAAAAAAAAAAGTTAGTTTATAATTATTAAAATTCTACACACTTTGAATTCTCTATGGGTCCTGTTACTATCAGCGTAACTTTTCTGCCTGTCCTGGGCAACTTTCAAATTCTGTTTGATTTTGATCATATGATCTTCCATCTCTTTGAGTAGTTTAGGTCCAACTACTACTCTGTCAGCTGTATTTTCCCAGCTCAGTGGAGTGTTGCACTTTCTTCCATAAAGTGCTTTGAATGGGCTCATCTTCAGAGATGCATGGTACCCATTATTGTAAGCAAATTCTACCAGATGCAGGTAGTCTTCCCACCTTGATGGTTTATTCATCACATACATCCTTAGCATGTCTCCTATTACTCGGTTTACTCTCTCTGTCTGTCCATCAGAATCGGGATGATACGCTGTACTAAAGTTCAGATTCATTCTGAATCCTTTGAAGAGTCCTTTCTAGAATTCAAAGTGATTTTCGGGTCCCTATTAGACATAATTGTCTTAGGAATTCCATGCAAGCATGCAACTTCTTTTAAAAAGATATCAACAACATTTGCTGCTCTGTGGGTGGTTTTCATTATAATAAAATGGGCAGATTTAGTAATCTTGTCCACCACCACCATGATTGAATCATGCTGCTTGCTTGTTCTGGGAAATCCTGTGATAAAATCCATTGTTACCACATCCCATTTCCACTCAGGAATAGGTAAAGGCTGCAACAACCCTGCTGGGTGTCTGTGCTTAGCCTTGACCTTCTGTCATTCCATACATCTGGTTAACCTGGGAGTCTAAGGATCAAACTCCAATGGGCGCGGAAAAGAGATGGGTAAGGAAGAACATATGATGCAACTCATCGAAAGATTGCAGAAAGATGCCCAGGCTCGCTTAGCTGATAGCCGAAAGCTCATGAAAATCTGGGATCCGTAGGGTGAATTCAATTTAAAAATGTTGAAGAGCCTGGATAGAATAGAAAAGAAGTTGGAAAAGGGGAGTGACACAAGTAGATCAATAATTGTCAAAACCTCTGGGAGAATAAGTAGATCAAGGAGTGGTAGTCGACGTCACAGTCGCTGCCAAAAACATTCGAACAAGGAGATACATAGCAGTTCGAGCCCGTCCCCTACCCGAAAACATCGAAAGTCTCGAAAGGAGGAATTGAAAGGAGAGATGAACAAAATTAAACCTCCAACACTCGATGGAGAACATAAGGAGGAAGACGCTGGGACATGGTTGTTGGGCATGAAGAAATACTTCCAACTGCAGAATTATTCTTCTTGTGCAGAAGGTAGAATTGCAATGTACCAGCTGAAAGGAAAAGCATCCATGTGGTGGGATCAGCTTGTGCAGGTACAGCACATCAGAGAGAAAGAGGTCACGTGGAAGGAGTTTAAGGGGTATTTCGAGAAGAAATACCTGACTAAAAGATATTATGACAGAAAGATGAAGGAGTTCTTCGAACTCAAGTTGGGCAGTATGACCATTGATGAGTATGAACGAAGTTTTCTGGAACTACTAAAGTATGTTCCATTCATCAAAGACGAGGCTGTTAAAATTCAGGGGTATCTGAGTGGACTGCCACCTTCCATTGGAGATAAGATTCAATACAATGATCCTAAGACCATGGAAAAACCATAAGAAGGGAGAAATGCCTATATGAACAACAGAGAGAAAAGCCTACCTTTCGGAAGGCTTGGGATAACCAGAAGAGGTTTAAGAAAGAACATAGACAAAAGGGAAGCAAGACTTCCTTTTTCAGAAATAGTCCTTGGGGACAGTCATCTTTTAAAGAGCCCAAGAAAGTTGAAGGGAGTGAACAGATGACAAGGCCTCCACCCATGGAGTGTTGGGGCTGTAAAGGGAATCATAGGTATAGAGACTGCCACCACAGAAAAGACAAAGCAAGAACTGTCCATGTTGTTCAGCAAGCTGAAACAATGGAGGATATGGACAGCAGAATGTCGAGGATCTACACAGCCCTGGACAATAAGCAAGCGTAATTTCAATCGCACATGATTGAAGTAGAAGGTATGATCAAGAACTGACCACTTGTTATTTTGATTGATTAAGGGGCTAGATGTACTTATGTAGATCCTAGGGCGGTGGAAATTTTGCATCTAATGAAGAGCAAACATGAGAAGTCTTGGTTAGTGCAGTTAGCCACAGGGACCAAGAGGAAGTTCACTGAATTGGTTAAGTCATGTTTAGTGGACATGAAAGGAATGAGCACTGAGGCTGAATTGAACATTATACCTTTAGGCTCATATGATTTCTTAATTGGGATGGACTGGCTAGACCAACACCATACCCTTCTGGATTGCCGTAACAAGAGGTGCACCTGTCTAGATGAAGAGTGAAATCAGGTAACAATCCAAGGAATTCCTAGAGCCATGGCTGTGAGGGAAATCTGAGCCATGCAGCTGAAGAAGTGTTACCGGAAAGGCTGTCAATTATTTGTAGCTCGGGTGGAAGAAGCATCCCAAGATGTAGTATCGAATTTGGAAGACCATGAAGTACTCAAGGGGTTTAAGGATGTATTTCAGGAGGTGCCTGGACTACCTCTGAGGAGGGACATCGATTTCTCTATAAATTTGATGCCTGGAACAACTCCAGTTTCAAAAGCTCCTTATAGGATGAGTACACCAGAGCTGAAAGAGTTGCAACTGCAGCTCAAAGAGATATTAAAGAAAGGCTACATTTGTCCCAGCGTGTCACCGTGTGGAGCCCCAGTCCTATTTGTGAAGAAGAAAGATGGGACGATGAGGCTATGCATCGACTTTCGACAGTTGAATAAAGTCATTGTCAAGAACAAATACCCTCTGCCAAGGTTTGATGATCTTTTCGATCAGTTGAAGGATGCAAAAGTATTTTCGAAAATAGATCTTCGATCTGGATATCATCAAGTGAGGATAAAAGATGAATAAATCAGCAAGACTGCCTTCAGAACAAGGTACATTCATTATGAGTTCACTGTGGTGCGGTTTGGACTGTCCAACGCGCCTGCTGTCTTCATGAGCTTAATGAATGGAGTGTTCAGAAATTATCTGGACAAGTTTGTCATAGTATTCTTGGATTATATCTTGGTGTATTCGAAGACAGAGGAAGAACATGAACAACACCTGAGAATGGTGCTACAGGTGTTGAGAGAACACCGGTTGTATGCAAAACTGAGCAAGTGCTCCTTTTACCAAAAGCAGATCCATTATTTGGGACACATTATTTCTGAAGAGGGGATCGCTATGGATCCTGAGAAGGTACAGGCCATACAAGAGTGGCCAGCACCAAGAAATGTGACAGAAGTTAGATCTTTTATGGGTCTGGCGGGTTATTATAGGAGGTTCATAGCTGAATTTTCAAGGATAGCTCATGCTATCACTTTCTTGAAAAGGAAGGAGAGGAAGTTCCAGTGGACTGAACAATGTGAGAGCAGTTTCCAGCAATTGAAGCAGTTTCTCACTAGTGCTCCAATCCTAAAGATTGTTGATCCAAGTAAGGATTACGTAGTGTGCACGAATGCGTGTAAGGAAGTGCTGGGAGGAGTTCTCATCCAAGAGGGATCTGTAATTTGTTATGAATCCCGAAAGCTGAAAGAGAATGAAAAGAATTATGCCACTCATGATTTAGATCTAGCAGCAGTTGTCCATGCATTGAGGAAATGGAGACATTACCTCATGCGCAAGAAATTTGAATTAAGAATAGACCACAATGGTCTGAAGTATCTATTCGATCAGCTAACCTTAAATGCCAGGCAAACTAGATGGCTGGAATTTCTGTGCGAATATGACTTTGATATCATGCATATCAAAGGGAAAGACAATAAGGTGGCTAATGCACTCAGTAGAAAAGTGCATGAATTACATGCTACAACCATTAGCATGTACCGAACTGAGTTGAAAGACATAATTCTTGAAGCTTCAAATGCTGACTTGCAGTACAAAAGACTTGTAGCAAAGCTACAGCAGCATGAGAAACCACAAACCAAGGAAAGTTATACCTTGGGAACTAACAACTTGCTTCTGTATAAAAACAGAGTGTATGTACCTAATGACCAAGAGTTGAAGCTGGCAATTCTAAAGGAAATGCATAATGTGACTTATGTTGGTCATTCTGGATATCAAAAGACTGTGGTAACAGTCAAAAGCCATTATTTTTGGCCAGGTATGAAGAAGAAAATTACTGAATACATCGCCAGATGTATGGAATGCCAGAAGGTCAAGGCTGAGCAAAGACACCCAGCAGGGTTATTGCAGCCTTTACCTATTCCTGAGTGGAAATGGGATGTGGTAACAATGGATTTTATCACAGGATTGCCCATAACAAGCAAGCAACATGATTCAATCATGGTGGTGGTGGACAAGCTTACTAAAGATGCCCATTTTATTCCACTGAAAACCACCCACAGAGTAGCAGATGTTGCTGATATCTTTTTAAAAGAAGTTGCATGATTGCATGGAATTCCTAAGACAATTGTGTCTGATAGGGACCCGAAATTCACTTCGAATTTCTGGAAAGGACTGTTCAAAGGATTCAGAACGAATCTGAACTTTAGTACAATGTATCATCCCGAGTCTGATGGATAGACAGAGAGAGTAAACCGAGTAATAGAAGACATGCTAAGGATGTATGTGATGGATAAACCATCAAGGTGGGAAGACTACCTGCATCTAGTAGAATTCGCTTACAATAATGGGTACCATGCATCTCTGAAGATGAGCCCATTCGAAGAACTTTATGGAAGAAAGTGCAACACTCGAGTGAGATGGGATAATCCAACTGACAGAGTAGTAGTTGGACCTGAACTACTCAAAGAGATGGAAGATCAGATGATCAAAATCAAACAAAATTTGAAAGTTGCCCAGGACAGGGAGAAAAGTTACGTTGATAGTAATAGGACACATGGAGAATTCAAAGTGGGTGACCATGTTTTCCTGAAAGTGAAAACTAACAGGAGTTCCCTGAAATTGGGAAGTTGTGCCAAGTTGGCAGCAAGATTTTGTGGGCCATTAGAGATCCTGGAAAGGATTGGGCCAGTTGCATACATGCTTGCATTACTTGCATCTATGACTTTACATAATGTGTTTCATGTTTCACTGCTTAAGAAATATGTACCTGATGCTAATGATGTTATCGATTGGACTGTGATTCAGGTGGAACCAGATGGTGTCCTGCAAGTGCATCTTGTGCGCATATTGGACAGGAAAAACAAACAGCTCCGTAATCGAGTTATAGGACTTGTAAAGGTCCAGTGGACCTGGTAGGGTCCCGAGGATGCGACATGGGAGAATGAGGAAGTTATACGGGCAGAGTACCCACATCTTTTTGAAAATTTTGAAGGACACATAGAGAGAGTGTAAGTTGCACTGAGGACAGTGAAAAAATAAGGGGAGGGGGATTGTAGTGTCCCCAAGGCCGAGCCGTTACAGATCATGATATATGCAATGAATTGTAAATGTGTTCTATAGGTTGGTGAGCCAAGTTTTGAATAAGATGGAAGGCTTATGTGTTTGTTAGGCTAGGGAGCCTAAGTGTTTGAAGGCCAGGAGCCTGCTGTTGTACTTGTATATATACAGATCAATGAATAAAATATAAACACCACTAGTGCAGACCGACCATGATGAATGAGTGATGGGGGACTGAGAGTCCACAGAGTGGCCAAGTAATTAGGGGCTGAAAGGTGTGAAAAGGGGTTGAGTGTGGAGCCTAGGGGCTAAGCCTAGGGGGCTTAGGCCTGGAATAATATTTTAATATTATTTCCTAAAAATCCATGTGCATATTATTTTATCCTAAGTCCTTTGGAAGGACCCGTGATTTCCCAAGTGGTGGGAGGAAGGCGTACGGATGGAATGTATGCAGTTCCCAGGGTGACAAGTGTCAACCCTGGTGCATGCAAATATAAGCACTGAGCTGAACCGTGGGAGGGGATATTCTCTCCATTTGGACCCAAACATCTGAGCATAGAACCGGTACGACCTCTACCAGATGCGTTGGTTCATCTCTGAAAACTGAAAAGTGTGTGTTGTCCTAAAGAAACCGTGTACACCCTGTCCCGAGCTGTGAGTCTGTGTTTGTTCTAGGCAAACCCGGGAGCGCATTTTTTGAACAAGAACCCTGTGTTGAACTCGAGTTGAAGAATCCTTGGTTGTTGGGAAAAGCTGAGCTAGCCTGTGCGTGGAGCCTGTTCCGAAATCATCCCGTGAGATTATCCTGTGACTGCTGAACCATTTTGGGAAGCAATTGTCTGTGTTTCCCATGGGTTGTTGTGACCACGTAGTACTGGACTGCGTGAGGCTTAATTTCCTGTGAGCGACTCCTCCAGGTGAGGGAATGTGCAGAGGGAGAAGAGAACTCCCGGAAGGAACCCTGTAGCTTCCATAAAGCCCAGAGACTTCCGGTCCGGTCTGTTCTTGTAACCCAAGGTAAGGGAGACTAGCAGCTGAAGGACTGTCTAGGTGACAGAGAAAGTGCACTCTCCTGGGGTGGAACAAGCATGTGGGGAATGAGGGTCTGTGGGCAGTGAGCGTGGGAGATTCCTGGGAGAGATCTCTTCCTGGTGGTTGTGTATGTGCTATCTTCCCTGTAACCTCAGCCTAGCCTAGGATTTCTTGCCTTAGGGTGGAGCTCGATCCCATCTTGGGGGTGACCTATTGTTGAGATGATGAACAGTGTGGTCTAAGGCTGCGAGGTTCGTGGAAGGCCTGCACTTGGTTGGTGAATTCAACAGCTGTTAAAAGATAAGTATATGAATTACGTTTTATCACATTTGACATGACTCTGCTGTTATGTATCATGTTTTCCGTTGTGTAAATGAGTTACTGTTGATTGCTATGGCTTGCTTAATTATAGCAGTAACTTATATATTTTACCTTGAGAATTAAGTGTGTTTAATTGTGTTAAATGCATGTGGCTATAATTCCAACATGAATTATTTCTTAAAAATCCATGTATAGAATGGCAACTGAGAGGTTTGGAAACCTCGGTAGTGAAAGGGTACACTACAAAATGTAATATAGTATGATATAAAAATGAAAAAAAAAAAAGTTAGTTTATAATTATTAAAATTCTTTAATTATAAATTATTGATTTTAAAGTATGAATTTTAAAAATATATTATTATTTAAAAAACGATATAATAGTTGGAAAAAATAGAAATATATATTTTTTTAATGTTTTTTATTTGAGTATGTTGTGTATTTTTAGTTTCTATTTTTTTACTGAATGACTATATAACTCTTGATGAAATCATTTTTTTGTTGTTGTTTAAATTGGATTTATGAATGCACAAATGGATTCATCATGTTTCCCCTAGAATACTTGGAATCTTAGAAAGATAAATTTCGATGAAATCACAATTTTTTTTTAATTGCATTTATGAATGTACAAATTGATTCATCTTGTACACTTGAAATGTTGTCAGAGAGAAAACCCAACATTTATGAATGTTGTCAGAGAGAAAACCCAATACTTCTGCCAGCGAGCGCATGAAAAGAAAAACAGTGAATTCAAATGTTGTCATAGAGAAAAGATATTTACATTTCTGTCATCGCTGTATTCCTTGAACTATACATCTTGTCAATAGCGTTTATTTCCCATTAATTTAATGCACCTCTGCCGTCCTTGAGGAACTGACGTTTTTCACCCTTCTATACGTTCAATATGCGCGGACTATTTATTTTTTATACGAACAAAAGAATTAGAGTTTATCCCTAAATTTTTTAATTTATGTGTGTATAATTTATGTATTGTATATTTATTTGTTTTTTATTTATAAAGTTTATTTGTTAATTTTCTGAATTATTTATTTTCAAATATATAAAATATTTTTTTTTTTTGATATTTAAATAAAAATAAAAGAAATTTTAAAATTTTAAAAAATTGAAATTTGAATTGTATATATATGAATTGTTTTCATCTTTTTATTTTTAAATAATATA